>AWOL01S0078703.1:44802-64627 GCA_000715115.1 Nicotiana otophora | reverse complement strand
GGCCGAAAAATGCAAAATATGAGGAACGATCATGGTGGGGCGGTGACTATGGTTCCTTAGGTCATATTTANGGTGACTATGGTTCTTAGGTCGTATTTGATGGCCCGAAAATATTTTAGGCGATCACAGTCCGGGGGCCCCGGCCCACTCAGAAGGCGCTAGCGCACACGAAAATATAGGAATGAGACGGAATTCTACTTTTTTGGCCGAAAAACACAAAAAATGAGGAACGATCGTGGCAGGGCGGTGTCTGTGGTTTCTTAGGTCGTATTTGATGGCCCGGAAATTTTTTTCGCGATCGGGGTCCGGGGGGCCCGTGACTACTCGGAAGGCGTGGGCTATATATCACACAAAAATATGGGAATCGCGCAGAATTCAAGTTGTTTTGCCAACAAATGCAAAAATGAGGACCGATCATGGCGAGGCGGTGACTATGGTTCCTAAGGTCGTATTTGATGGCCCGAAAAGTTTTTAGGAGATCAGGGTTCGGGGTCCCGGACCACTTGGAAGGCGTGGGCTGCACACGAAAATATGGGAATCGGGCAGAATTCTAATATTTTGGTCGTAAAATTCAAAAACTGAGGAACGATCATGGCGGGGAGGTGACTATGGTTCCTTAGGTCTTATTTGCTGGCCCGAAATATTTTTAGGTGATCCGAGTCCGGGGGGCCCAGCCCACTCGGAAGGCATGGGATATAGCACACGAAAATATGGGAATCGGGCGAAATTCTAGTTTTTTGGCCGAAAAACGCAAAACATGAGGAACGATCATGGTGGGGTGATAACTATGGTTCCTTAGGTCGTACTTGATGGCCCGTAAAAATTTTAGGCGATCGGGGTTCGGGGGTCCCGGGACCACTTGTAAGGCGTGGACTATAAGTACACAAAAATATGGGAATCATGCGGAATTCTAATATTTTTGCCAAAAAACACAAAAAATGAGGAATGATCATGGTGGGGCGGTGACTATGGTTCCTTAGGTCGTATTTGATGGCCCAGAAAAATTTTAGGCGATCGGGGTCCGGGGGTCCCGGGACCACTTGGAAGGCATGGGCTATGCAAACGAAAATATGAGAATCGGGCGGAATTCTAGTGTTTTGGCCGAAAATTTCAAAACATGTGGAACGATCATGAAGGGGAGATGACTATGATTCCTTAGGTTGTATTTGATGGCCCGAAACCTTTTTAGTTGATCTTAATCTGGGGGGCCCGGCCCACTCGGAAGGCGTGGGATATAGCACACGAAAATATTAGAATCGGGCGGAATTCTAGTTTTTTTGCCGAAAAACGTAAAAGATNTTTGGCCGAAAAATGCAAAATATGAGGAACGATCATGGTGGGGCGGTGACTATGGTTCCTTAGGTCATATTTAATGGCCCAGAAAAAATTTAGGCGATCCGAGTATGGGGTGGCCGGCCCACTCGGAAGGCGTGGGGTTTAGCACACGAAAATATGGGAATCGGGTGGAATTCTAGATTTTTTCCCGAAAAATGCAAAACATTAGGAACGATCATGGCGGGGCGGTGACTATGACTCCTTAGGTCGTATATGATGGCCCANCGAAACCTTTTTAGTTGATCTTAATCTGGGGGGCCCGGCCCACTCGGAAGGCGTGGGATATAGCACACGAAAATATTAGAATCGGGCGGAATTCTAGTTTTTTTGCCGAAAAACGTAAAAGATGAGCAACGATTATGGTGGGGCTGTAACTATGGTTCCTTAGGTCATATTTGATGGCCCGGAAAACTTTTAGGCGATCCGGGTCCGGGGATCTCGTGACCACTTGGAAGGCGTGGGCTATAGCTCACAAAAATATGGGAATCGGGCGGAAATCTAGGTTTTTCGCCGTAAAATGTAATACAATGAGGAACAGTCATGGCAGGACGGTGACTATGGTTCTAAAGGTCGTATTTGATGGCCCAGAAAAAATTTAGGCGATAATGGTAGCACACAAAAATATGGGAATCGAGCAGAATTCTAATTTTTGGCCGTAAAATGCACAAAATGAGGACACGTCATGGCGGGGCGGTAACTATGGTTACTTAGGTCGTATATGATGGCCCACAAAAATATTAGGTTATCCGGCTCCGTGGGGCCCTACCCATTGGGAAGACGTGGGCGATAGCACACGAAAATATAGGAATCGGGCGGCATTCTAGTTTTTTGGCCAAAAAACGCAAAAAATGAGGAATGATTATGGCGGGGCAGTGACTATGGTTCCATAGGTCGTATTTTATGGCCCGGAAATATTTTAGGCAATCGGGGTCCGGGGGTTCCGGGACCACTTGGAAGGCGTGGGCTATAGCACACGAAAATATGGGAATCGGGCGGAATTCTAGTTTGTTTTGCCGGAAAATGCAAGAAATGAGGAACGATCATGGCGGTGCGGTGACTATGGTTTCTTTGGTCGTATTCGATGGCCCAAAAATCTTTTAGACGATACGAGTCAGGGGGGCCCGGACAACTCGGAAGGCGTGGGCTATAGCACACGAAAATATGGGAATCGGGCGCAATTCTAGTTTTTTGGCCGAAAAATATAAAACATGAGGAACGATCATGGCGGGGCGGTGACTATGGTTCTTAGGTCGTATTTGATAGCCCGAAAATCTTTTTGGCGATCACAGTCCGGGGAGCCCGGCCCACTCGGAAGGCGTGGGCGCAGACGAAAATATAGGAAACGGACGGAATTCTAGTTTTTGGCCGAAAAACGCAAAAATGAGGAGCGATCATGGCGGGGCGGTGACTACGGTTCCTTAGTTCATATTTAATGGCCCGAAAATCATTTAGGCGATCCGAGTCTGGGGTAGCCGGCCCACTCGGAAGGCATGGGCTATAGCACACAAAAATATGGGAATCAAGCGGAATTCTAGGGTTTTGGCCGAAAAACGCAAAAATTGAGGAACGATCATGGTGGGGTAGTGACTATGGTTCTTTATGTTGTATTTGATGGCCCGGAAAAATATTAGGCGAATCGAGTCCGAGGGGGTCGGCCCACACGGAAGGTGTGGGCAACACACGAAAATATGGGAATCACGCGGAATTCTAGATTTTTTCCCGAAAAACGCAAAACATTAGGAACGATCGTGGAGAGGCGGTGACTATGGTTCCTTAGGTCGTATTTGAAGCCCCCGAAAAAATTTAGGCGATCTGAGGCCAAGCCCACTCGGAAGGCATGGGCTATAGCACACGAAAATATGGGAATCGGGAGGAATTTTAGTTTTTTGGAAGTAAAATGCAAAAAATGAGGAAAGGTCATGGCGGGGCGGTGACTATGGTTCCTTATTTCGTATTTGATGGCCTGGAAATATTTTAGTCAATCCGGCTTTGGGGGTGGGGGGGTGGGGGTACCCACTGGGAAGGCGTGGGCTATATCACACGAAAATATGAGAATCAGGCGAAATTCTAGTTTTTTGGCAAAAAACGCAAACAATGAGGAATGATCATAGCAGGGCGGTGACTATGGTTCTTTTGGTCGTATTTTCTGGCCAAAAACAATTTTAGGCGATCGGGGTTCGAGGGTCCCCGGAACACTTGGAAGGCATGGGCTATAGCCCATGTAAATAAGGGAATCAGGTGGAATTCTAGTTTTTTGGCTGTAAAATGCAAAAATATGAGGAAAAGTCATGGTGGGGAGGTGACTATGGTTCCTTAGGTCGTATTTGATGGCCCGGAAAATTTTTAGGCGATCAGGGTCTGGGGGTCCTCGGACCACTTGGAAGGCGTGGGCTATAGCACACGTAAATATAGGAATAAGGCGGAATTCTTGTTTGTTTTGCCGTAAAATGTAAAATACGAGGAACGATCATGGAGAGGCAGTGACTATGGTTCCTTAGGTCGTATTTGATGGCCCGGAAATATTTTAGGCGATCGGGGTCCGGGAGTCCCGGGACCAATTGGAAGGCGTGGGCTATAGCACACGAAAATATAGAAATCGAGCGGAATTCTAGTTTTTTGGCTGTAAAATGAAAAACTGAGGAAAGGTCATGGCGGGGTGGTGACTATGGTTCCTTAGGCCGTATTTGATGGCCCAAAAAAACATTTAGGCGATCCAGCTCCGTGGGGCCCTACACATTGGGAAGGCGTGGGCTATTATTGCACATTAAAATATGGGAATCGGGCTGAATTCTAATTTTATTTCCGAAAAATGCAAATAAATGAGGAATGATTATGGTGGGGCTATGACTATGGTTCCTTAGGTCGTATGTTATCGCTCAGAAATATTTTAGGCGATCGGGGTCCGGGGGTCACGGGACCACTTGGAAGGCGTGGGCTATAGCACACGAAAATATGAGAATCGGGCAGAATTCTAGTTTTATGGCCGTAAAATGCAAACAATGAGGAAAGGTTATGTCATGGCGGGGACTATGGTTCCTTAGGTCATATTTTATGGCGCCGAAAAACACTTAGGCGATCCGGTTCCGTGGGGCCCTACCCATTGGGAAGGCGTGGGCTATAGCACACGAAAATATGGGAATCGGGCGCAATTCTAGTTTTTTGGCCGAAAAATATAAAACATGAGGAACGCTCATGGAGGGGCGGTGACTATGGTTCTTAGGTCGTATTTGATGGCCCGAAAATTTTTTTGGCGATCACAGTCCGGAGAGCCCGGCCCACTCGGAAGGCGTGGGCGCACACAAAAATATAGAAATCGGGCGGAAGTCTAGGTTTTGGTCGAAAAACGCAAAAAATGGGGAACGATCATGGCAGGGCGGTGACTACGGTTCCTTAGGTCATATTTAATGGCCCGAAAAAAATTTAGGCGATCCGAATCTGGGGTGGCCGGCCCCCTCGGAAGGCGTGGGCTATATCACACGAAAATATAGGAATAAGGCGAAATTCTAGTTTTCTGGCCAATAAATGCAAAAAATGAGGAACGATCATAGCAGGGCGGTGACTATGGTTCTTTTGGTCGTATTTTCTGGCCCGAAAACATTTTAGGCGATCGGGGTTCGAGGGTCCCTGGACCACTTGGAAGGCGTGGGCTATAGCCCATGAAAATAAGGGAATCAGGCGGAATTCTAGTGTTTTGGCTGTAAAATTCAAAATATGAAGAAAGGTCATGGCGGGGAGGTGACTATGGTTCCTTAGGTCGTATCTGATGGCCTGGAATATTTTTAGGCGATCAGGGTCTGGGGGTCGTCGGACCACTTGGAAGGCGTGGGCTATAGCACACGTAAATATAGGAATCGGACGGAATTCTTGTTTTTTTGCCGTAAAATGCAAAATACGAGGAACGATCATAGAGAGGCGGTGACTATGGTTCCTTAGGTCGTCTTTTATGGCCAGGAAATATTTTAGGCGATCGGGGTTCGGGAATCCCGGGACCAATTGGAAGGCGTGGGCTATAGCACACGAAATATGGGAATCGAGCGGAATTCTAGTTTTTTGGCCGAAAATGAAAAAAATGAGGAACGGTCATGGCGGGGTGGTGACTATGGTTCCTTAGGCCGTATTTGATGGCCCAAAAAAAGTTTAGGCGATCCGACTCCGTGGGGCCCTACCCATTGGGAAGGCGTGGGCTATTATTGCACACTAAAATATGGGAATCGGGCTGAATTCTAGTTTTTTTGCCGAAAAACGCAAAACTTGAGTAATGATTATGGTGGGGCTGTGACTATGGTTCCTTAGGTCGTATGTTATGGCCCGGAAATATTTTAGGCAATCGGGGTCTGGGGGTCCCGGGACCACTTGGAAGGCGTGGGCTATAGCACACGAAAATATGGGAATTGGGCAGAATTCTAGTTTTTTGGCAGTAAAATGCAAAAAATGGGAAACGTTTATGTCAGGGCGGGGACTATGGTTCCTTAGGTCGTATTTGATGGCGCGGAAAAAATTTAAGGCCATCCGGTTCCGTGGGGCCCTACCCATGGGGAAGGCGTGGGCTATAACACATGAAAATATGGGAATTGGGCGCAATTCTAGCTTTTTGGCCGAAAAATATAAAACATGAGGAATGATAATGGAGGGGCGGTGACTATGGTTCTTAGTTCGTATTTGATGGCCCGAAAAGTTTTTTGGCGATCATAGTCCGGGGAGCCTGGCCCACTCGGAAGGCGTGGGCGCACACGAAAATATAGGAATCAGGCGGAATTCTAGTTTTTGGCCGAAACATGCAAAAATGAGGAACGATCATGGCGGGGCGGTGACTACGGTTCCTTAGGTCGTATTTAATGGCCCGAAAACAATTTAGGCGATCCGAGTCTGGGGTGGCCGGCCCACTCGGAAGGCATGGGCTATAGCACACGAAAATATGGGAATCAGGCGAAATTCTAGAATATTTGCCGAAAAACGCAAAACATGAGGAACAATCATGGTGGGGCAGTGACTATGGTTCCTTATGTTGTATTTGATGGCCCGGAGAAATATCAGGCGAATCGAGTCCGGGGGGGGCGGCCCACACGGAAGGCGTGTGCTATAGCACACGCAAATATGGGAATCGGGTGGAATTCTAGATTTTTTCCCGAAAAATGCAAAACATTAGGAACGATCATGGTGAGGCGGTGACTATGGTTCCTTAGGTCGTATTTGAAGGCCCTGAAAAAATTTAGGCGATCAGGGGCCGGGCCCACTCGGAAGGCGTGGGCTATAGCACACGAAAATATGAGAATCGGGCAGAATTCTAGTTTTTTGGCCGTAAAATGCAACAAATGAGGAAAGGTCATGTCAGGGCAGTGACTATGGTTCCTTAGGTCGTATTTGATGGCGCGGAAAAAAATTTAGGCGATCCGGTTCCGTAGGGCCCTACCCATAGGGAAGGCGTGGGTATAGCACACGAAAATATGGGAATCGGGCGGAATTCTAGTTTTTTAGCCAAAAAACGCTAAAACTGAGGTATGATCATGGCGGGGCACTGACTATGGTTCCTTAGGTCGTATTTTATGGCCCAAAACATTTTTAGGAGATCGGGATTCGGGGGTCCCGGGACCACTTGGAAGGCGTGGGCTATATAGCACACGAAAATAAGGTAATCGGGTGGAATTCTTGTTTTTTATTGCCAGAAAAAGCGAAGAATGAGGAACGATCATGGCGGTGCGGTGACTATGGTTCCTTAGTTCGTATGTGATGGCCCGAAAAACATTTAGGCGATACGAGTCGGGGGGGCCGGACCACTCGGAAGGCGTGGGCTATAGCACACGAAAATATGGGAATCGGGCACAATTCTAGTTTTTTGGCCGAAAAATGTAAAACATGAGGAACGATCGTGGCGGGGCGGTGAATATGGTCCTTAGGTCGTATTTGATGGCCCAAAATATTTTTAGGCGATCTCAGTCCGAGGAGCCCGGCCAACTCGGAAGGCGTGGGCGCACACAAAAATATAGGAATCGGACGGAATTCTAGTTTTTTGGCCGAAAAATGCAAAAAAATGAGGAACGATCATGGCGGGGTGGTGACTATGGTTCCTTAGGTCATATTTGATGGCTCGAAAAAAAATTTAGCGATCGGGGGCCGGGGGCCCTGTGACTCCTCGGAAGGCGTGGGCTATAGCACACAAAACTATGGGAATCGAGCGGAATTTAAGTTTTTAGGCTGAAAAATGCAAAATATTAGGAACGATCATGGCTAGGCGGTGACTATGGTTCCTTAGGTCATATTAGATGGCCCGAAGAAAACTTTAGGCGATCGGGGTCAAGGGGTCCCCGGACCACTTGGAAGGCGTGGGCTATAGCACACGAAAATATGAGAATCGGGCGGAATTCTAGGTTTTTGGCCGTAAAACACAAACAACGAAGAAACGGTCATGGCAGGGAGGTGACTATGGTTCCTTAGGTCTTATTTGATGGCCCGGGAAAATTTTAGGAGATGGGGGTCTGGGTGTCCTTGGACCACTTGGAAGGCGTGGGCTATATAGCTCACGAAAATATGGGAATCGGGCGGAATTCTAATTTTTTGGACGTAAAATGCAAAAAATGAGAAACGATCATGGCGGGGTGGTGACTATGGTTCCTTAGGTCGTATTTGATGGCCCGGAAAAATTTCAGGCGATCGGGGTCTGGGAGTCCCGGGACCACTTAGATGGCGTGGGCTATAGCACACGAAATTATGGGAATCGGGCGGAATATTAGTTTTTTGGCCGAAAAATTCTAAAAATGAGGAATGATAATGGCGGGGCGGTGACTATGGTTCCTTAGGTCGTATTAGATGGCCTGGAAAAATTTTAGGCGAACGGGGTCCGGGGGGCCCATGACCACTCAGAAGGCGTGGGCTATAGCACACGACTATATGGGAATCGCGGAATTCATGTTGTTTAGCCGAAAAACGCAAACAATGAGGAATGCTCATGGCGGGGCGGTGGCTATGGTTCCTTAGGTATTATTTGATGGCCCAAAATATTTTTAGGAGATCGGGGTTCGGGGCTCCCGGGACCACTTGGAAGGCGTGGGCTATAGTACACAAAAATACGGGAATCGGGCTGAATTCTAGATTTTTGGCCGTAAAATGCAAAACAATGAGGAAAGGTCATGTCGGGGTGGTGACTATGGTTCCTTAGGTATTATTTGATGGCCCAAAATATTTTTAGGAGATCGGGGTTCGGGGCTCCCGGGACCACTTGGAAGGCGTGGGCTATAGTACACAAAAATACGGGAATCGGGCTGAATTCTAGATTTTTGGCCGTAAAATGCAAAACAATGAGGAAAGGTCATGTCGGGGTGGTGACTATGGTTCCTTAGGTATTATTTGATGGCCCAAAATATTTTTAGGAGATCGGGGTTCGGGGCTCCCGGGACCACTTGGAAGGCGTGGGCTATAGTACACAAAAATACGGGAATCGGGCTGAATTCTAGATTTTTGGCCGTAAAATGCAAAACAATGAGGAAAGGTCATGTCGGGGTGGTGACTATGGTTCCTTAGGTAGTATTTGATGACCCGGAAAAATTTTAGGGGATCCGACTCTAGGGCCCTACCAATCGGGAAGGCGTGGGCTATAGTACACAAAAATACGGGAATCGGGCTGAATTCTAGATTTTTGGCCGTAAAATGCAAAACAATGAGGAAAGGTCATGTCGGGGTGGTGACTATGGTTCCTTAGGTAGTATTTGATGACCCGGAAAAATTTTAGGGGATCCGACTCTAGGGCCCTACCAATTGGGAAGGCGTGGGCTATAGCACACGAAAATATGGGAATCGAGCAGAATTCTAATTATTTGGCCGAAAAATGCAAAAAATGAGGAATGATCATGGAGGGGTGGTGACTATGGTTCCTTAGGTCGTATTTGATGGCCCAGAAAAATTTTAGTCGATCGGGGTCCGGGGGTCCCAGGACCACTTGCAAGGCATGGGCTATAGCACACAGAAATATGGGAATCGGGCGCAATTCTAGTTTTTTGGCCGAAAAATGTAAAACATGAGGAACGATCATGGCGGGGTGGTGACTATGGTTCTTAGGTCGTATTTGATGGCCCGAAAAGTTTTTTGGCGATCACAGTCCGAGGAGCCTGGCCCACTCGGAAAGCGTGGGCACACACGAAAATATAGGAATCGGGCGGAATTCTAGTTTATGGCCGAAAAACGCAAAAATGAGGAACGATCATGGCGGGGCGGTGAGTACAGTTCCTTAGGTTGTATTTGATGGCTCGAAAAATGTTTTGGCAATCGGGGTCCGGGGGGCCCGTGACCACTCGGAAGGCGTGGGCTATAGCACACGAAACTATGGGAATCATGCGGAATTCAAGGTTTTTGGCCGAAAATGCAAAATATGAGGAACGATCATGGCTAGGCGGTGACTATGGTTCCTTAGGTCGTATTAGATGTACTGGAAAAATTTTAGGCGATCGGGGTCAAGGGGTCCCGGGACCACTTTGAAGGCGTGGGCTATAGCACACGAAAATAGGGGAATCGGGCGGAATTCTAGGTTTTTGGCCGTAAAACGCAAAAAACAAAGAAATGGTCATGGCAGGGCGGTGACTATGATTCTTTAGGTCTTATTGGATGTCTCGGGAAAAACTTTAGGCGATCGGGGTCTGGGTGTCCTTGGACCACTTGGAAGGCGTGGGCTATATAGCTTATGAAAATATGGGAATCAGGCGGAATTCTAGTTTTTTGGACGTAAATTGCAAAAAATGAGAAACGATCATGGCGTGGCAGTGACTATGGTTCCTTAGGTCATATTTGATTGCCCAGAAAAATTTTAGACGATCGGGGTCCGGGAGTCCCGGGACCATTAAGAAGGCATAGGCTATAGCACACGAAAATATGGGAAGCGGGCGGAATTTTAGTTTTTTGGCCGAAAAATTCAAAAAATGAGGAACGATCATGGCGGGGCTGTGACTATGGTTCCCTAGGTCGTATTAGATATCTCGAAAAATATTTAGGCGATCCGAGTCAGGGGGCCCGGCCCACTCGGAATGCGTGGACTATAGAAAAGGAAATATGGGAATCGGGCGGAATTCTACTTTTTTGGCCAAACAAAGTAAAAAATAAGGAACGATCAGGGCGGGGGAGTGACTATGGTTCCTTAGGTCGTATTTAATGACCCAAAAAACTTTTAGGTGATCCCCGTCCGGGGGGCTCGGTCCACTCGGAAGGCGTGGGCACACACGAAATTATGGGAATCTAGCGGAATTCTCTTAATTTGGCCAAAATACACAAAAAATGAGGAACGATCATGGGGGGGCGGTGACTATGGTTCCTTAGGTCGTATTTAATGGTCCGGAAAATTTTTATTCGATCGGGCTCGAGGGTCCCGGGACCACTTGGAAGGCGTGGGCTATAGCACACGAAAATATGGGAATCAGGCGGAATACTAGGTTTTTGGCCGTAAACTGCAAAAAATGAGGAACGATCATGGCGGGGTGGTGACTATGGTTCCTTAGGTCATATTTGATGGCGCGGAAAAATTATTGGCGATCGGGATCCGGGGGGCCCGTGACCACTCGGAAGGCGTTGTCTATAGCACACGAAAATATGGGAATGGCGCGAAATTCAAGTTTTTGGGCCGCAAAATGCAAAACATGAGGAACGATCATGGCGAGGTAGTGACTATGGTCCCTTATGTCCTATTGGATGCCCCGAAAAAGTTTTAGGAGATCGGGGTTCGGGGGTCCCGGGACCACTTGGAAGGCGTGGGCTATAGCACACGAAAATATGGGAATCGGGCGGAATTCTAGGTTTTTGGCCATAAAACGCAAAAAAAACAAAGAAACGGTCATGGAAGGGCGGTGAATATGGTTCCTTAGGTCTTATTTGATGGCCCGGGAAAATTTTAGGGGATCCCAGTCAGGGGGCGCGGTCTACTCGGATGGCGTGGGCGCACACGAAAATATGGACATCAGGCGAAATTCTAGGTTTTTGGCCGTAAACTGCAAAACATGAGGAACAATCATGGCGGGCGGTTACTATGGTTCCTTAATTTGTATTTGATGGCCCGAAAAAAAACTAGGCGATCCTGCTCCGTGGGGCCCTACCCATTGTGAAGGCATGGGCTATAGCACACAAAAATATGGGAATCAGACGGAATGCTAATTATTTGGCCGACAAATATAAAAAATAAGGAATGATCATGGAGGGTCAGTGTCTATGGTTGCTTAGGTCATATTTTATGGCCCGAAAAAATTTTAGGCGATCGGTGTCCGGGGGTCCTAGGACCACAGTACACGAAAATATGGGAATCGGGCGAAATTCTAGTTTTTTGGCCGAAAAATGTAAGAAATGAGGAACGATCATGGCGGGGCGATGACTATAGTTCCTTAGGTCATATTTGATGGCCCAAACAAATTTTACGCGATCACAGTCCGGGAGGCCTAGCCCACTCGGAAGGCATGGGCACACACGAAAATATTGGAATCGGGCGAAATTCTAGTTGTTTGGCCGAAAAATGCAAACAATGAGGAATGATCATGACGGGGCATCGACTATGGTTCCTTAGGTCGTAGTTGATGACCCGGAAAAGTTTTAGGGGATCCGACTCCGTGGGACCCTACCCATTGGGAAGGCATGGGCACACGAAAATATGGGAATCGAGCAGAATTCTAATTTTTTGTCCGAAAATGCAAAAAATATGGAATGATCATGGCGGGGTGGTGACTATGGTTCCTTAGGTCGTATTTGATGGCCCAGAATAATTTTAGTCGATCGGGGTCCGGGGGTCCCGGGACCACTTGCAAGGCGTGAGCTATAGCACACGAAAATATGGGAATCGGGCGCAATTCTAGTTTTTTGGCCGAAAAATGTAAAACATGAGGAACGATCATGGAGGGGCGGTGACTATGGTTCTTAGGTCGTATTTGATGGCCCGAAAACTTTTTAGGCGATCACAGTTCGGGGAGCCCGGCCCACTCGGAAGGCGTGGGCGTACACGAAAATAAAGGAATCAGACGGAATTCTAGTTTTTTGGCTTAAAAATGCAAAACTTGAGGAACGATCATAGCGGGGTGATGACTATGGTTCCTTAGGTCGTATTTGATGGCTCGAAAATTTTTTTGGCGAACGGGGTCCGGGAGGCCCGTGACCACTCGGAAGCCGTGGGCTATAGCACACGAAACTATAGGAATCACGCGGAATTCAAGTTTTTTGGCCGAAAAATACAAAATATGAGGAAAGATCTTGGCTAGGCGGTGACTATGGTTCCTTAGGTCGTATTAGATGGCATGGAAAAATTTTAGGCGATCGGGGTCAAGGGGTCCCGGGACCACTTGGAAGTCGTGGGTAAAGCACACGAAAATATGTGAATCGGGCGGATTTCTAGGTTTTTGGTAGGGCGGTGACTATGGTTCTTTTGGTCTTATTTGATGGTCTGGAAATATTTTAGGCGATCGTGATCTGGGTGTCCTGGGACCACTCGGAAGCCGTGGGCTATAGCACACGAAACTATAGGAATCACGCGGAATTCAAGTTTTTTGGCCGAAAAATACAAAATATGAGGAAAGATCTTGGCTAGGCGGTGACTATGGTTCCTTAGGTCGTATTAGATGGCATGGAAAAATTTTAGGCGATCGGGGTCAAGGGGTCCCGGGACCACTTGGAAGTCGTGGGTAAAGCACACGAAAATATGTGAATCGGGCGGATTTCTAGGTTTTTGGTAGGGCGGTGACTATGGTTCTTTTGGTCTTATTTGATGGTCTGGAAATATTTTAGGCGATCGTGATCTGGGTGTCCTGGGACCACTCGGAAGCCGTGGGCTATAGCACACGAAACTATAGGAATCACGCGGAATTCAAGTTTTTTGGCCGAAAAATACAAAATATGAGGAAAGATCTTGGCTAGGCGGTGACTATGGTTCCTTAGGTCGTATTAGATGGCATGGAAAAATTTTAGGCGATCGGGGTCAAGGGGTCCCGGGACCACTTGGAAGTCGTGGGTAAAGCACACGAAAATATGTGAATCGGGCGGATTTCTAGGTTTTTGGTAGGGCGGTGACTATGGTTCTTTTGGTCTTATTTGATGGTCTGGAAATATTTTAGGCGATCGTGATCTGGGTGTCCTGGGACCACTCGGAAGCCGTGGGCTATAGCACACGAAACTATAGGAATCACGCGGAATTCAAGTTTTTTGGCCGAAAAATACAAAATATGAGGAAAGATCTTGGCTAGGCGGTGACTATGGTTCCTTAGGTCGTATTAGATGGCATGGAAAAATTTTAGGCGATCGGGGTCAAGGGGTCCCGGGACCACTTGGAAGTCGTGGGTAAAGCACACGAAAATATGTGAATCGGGCGGATTTCTAGGTTTTTGGTAGGGCGGTGACTATGGTTCTTTTGGTCTTATTTGATGGTCTGGAAATATTTTAGGCGATCGTGATCTGGGTGTCCTGGGACCACTCGGAAGCCGTGGGCTATAGCACACGAAACTATAGGAATCACGCGGAATTCAAGTTTTTTGGCCGAAAAATACAAAATATGAGGAAAGATCTTGGCTAGGCGGTGACTATGGTTCCTTAGGTCGTATTAGATGGCATGGAAAAATTTTAGGCGATCGGGGTCAAGGGGTCCCGGGACCACTTGGAAGTCGTGGGTAAAGCACACGAAAATATGTGAATCGGGCGGATTTCTAGGTTTTTGGTAGGGCGGTGACTATGGTTCTTTTGGTCTTATTTGATGGTCTGGAAATATTTTAGGCGATCGTGATCTGGGTGTCCTGGGACCACTCGGAAGCCGTGGGCTATAGCACACGAAACTATAGGAATCACGCGGAATTCAAGTTTTTTGGCCGAAAAATACAAAATATGAGGAAAGATCTTGGCTAGGCGGTGACTATGGTTCCTTAGGTCGTATTAGATGGCATGGAAAAATTTTAGGCGATCGGGGTCAAGGGGTCCCGGGACCACTTGGAAGTCGTGGGTAAAGCACACGAAAATATGTGAATCGGGCGGATTTCTAGGTTTTTGGTAGGGCGGTGACTATGGTTCTTTTGGTCTTATTTGATGGTCTGGAAATATTTTAGGCGATCGTGATCTGGGTGTCCTGGGACCACTCGGAAGCCGTGGGCTATAGCACACGAAACTATAGGAATCACGCGGAATTCAAGTTTTTTGGCCGAAAAATACAAAATATGAGGAAAGATCTTGGCTAGGCGGTGACTATGGTTCCTTAGGTCGTATTAGATGGCATGGAAAAATTTTAGGCGATCGGGGTCAAGGGGTCCCGGGACCACTTGGAAGTCGTGGGTAAAGCACACGAAAATATGTGAATCGGGCGGATTTCTAGGTTTTTGGTAGGGCGGTGACTATGGTTCTTTTGGTCTTATTTGATGGTCTGGAAATATTTTAGGCGATCGTGATCTGGGTGTCCTGGGACCACTCGGAAGCCGTGGGCTATAGCACACGAAACTATAGGAATCACGCGGAATTCAAGTTTTTTGGCCGAAAAATACAAAATATGAGGAAAGATCTTGGCTAGGCGGTGACTATGGTTCCTTAGGTCGTATTAGATGGCATGGAAAAATTTTAGGCGATCGGGGTCAAGGGGTCCCGGGACCACTTGGAAGTCGTGGGTAAAGCACACGAAAATATGTGAATCGGGCGGATTTCTAGGTTTTTGGTAGGGCGGTGACTATGGTTCTTTTGGTCTTATTTGATGGTCTGGAAATATTTTAGGCGATCGTGATCTGGGTGTCCTGGGACCACTCGGAAGCCGTGGGCTATAGCACACGAAACTATAGGAATCACGCGGAATTCAAGTTTTTTGGCCGAAAAATACAAAATATGAGGAAAGATCTTGGCTAGGCGGTGACTATGGTTCCTTAGGTCGTATTAGATGGCATGGAAAAATTTTAGGCGATCGGGGTCAAGGGGTCCCGGGACCACTTGGAAGTCGTGGGTAAAGCACACGAAAATATGTGAATCGGGCGGATTTCTAGGTTTTTGGTAGGGCGGTGACTATGGTTCTTTTGGTCTTATTTGATGGTCTGGAAATATTTTAGGCGATCGTGATCTGGGTGTCCTGGGACCACTCGGAAGCCGTGGGCTATAGCACACGAAACTATAGGAATCACNGGGGTCCCGGGACCACTTGGAAGGCGTGGGCTATAGCACACGAAAATATGGGAATCGGGCAGAATTCTAGTTTTTTGGCCGTAAAATTAAAAAAATGAGGAAAGGTCATAGAGGGGCGGTGACTATGGTTCCTTAGGTCGTATTTGATGACTCGAAAAAAAATTTGGCGATCGGGGTCCGGGGGGCCCGTGATCACTCGGAAGGCGTGGGATATAGCACACGAAACTATGGGAATCGCGCGTAATTCAAGTTTTATGTTCTGCAAAATGCAAAAAATGAGGAACGATCATGGCAAGGTGGTGAATATGATTCCTTCTGGGGGTCCCGGGACCACTTGAAAGGTGTGGGCTATAGAACACGAAAATATGAGAATCGGGCGGAATTCTAGTTTTTTGGCCATAAAATGCAAAACCTGAGGAACGATCATGGCGGGGAGGTGACTATGATTCCTTAGGTCTTATTTGATTATTCGAAAAACTTTTACGTGATCGGGGTCCGGGGGTCCCGGTACCACTTGGAAGGCGCGAGCTATAGCACACGAAAATATGGGAATCAGGCGGAATTCTAGGTTTTTGGCCGTAAACTGCACAAAATGAGGAATAATCATGGCGGGGCGGTGACTATGGTTCCTTAGGTTGTATTTGATGGCCCGAAAAAAATTATTTAGGAGATCGGGGTCCGGGAGTCCCGGGACCACTTGGAAGGCGTGGGCTATAGCACACGAAAATATGGGAACCGGGCGGAATTCTAATTTTTGGCCGTAAAATGCAAAAAATGAGGATAGGTCATGGCGGGGCGGTGACTATGGTTCCTTAGGTTGTATTTGATGGACTGCAAAAATAGTAAGCGATCTGTCTCCTTGGGTCCCTACTCATTGGGAAGGCGTGGGCTATAGCACACGAAAATATGGGAATCGGACAGAATTCTAGTTGTTTGGCCGAAAAATGCAAAACATTAGGAATGATCATGGTGGGCAGTGACTATGGTTCCTTAGGTCGTATTTTATGGCCCGAAAAAATTTTAGGCGATCACAGTCCGGGAGGCCTAGCCCACTCGGAAGGTGTAGGCACACACGAAAATACGGAAATCGGGCGCAATTCTAGTTTTTGGCCAACAAACGCAAAAAATGAGGAATGATCATGGCGGGGCAGTGACTATGGTTCCTTAGGTCGTATTAGATGGCCTGGAAAAATTTTAGGCGATCGGGGTCCGGGGGGCTCATGACCACCCGAAAGGCGTGGGCTATATCACTTGAAAATTTGGGAATCGTGGAATTCATATGTTTTGGCCACAAAACGCAAAAAATGAGGAATGATCATGGCGAGGCAGTGGCTATGGTTCCTTAGGTAATATTGGATGGCACGAAAACTTTTTAGGAGATGGGGGTTCGGGGGTCCCGGGACCACTTGGAAGGCGTGGGCTATAGTACACAAAAATATGGGATTCAGGCGGATTACTAGTTTTTTGGCCGTAAAATGCAAAAAATGAGGATAGGTCATGGCGGGGCGGTGACTATGGTTCCTTAGGTTGTATTTGATGGACTGCAAAAATAGTAAGCGATCTGTCTCCTTGGGTCCCTACTCATTGGGAAGGCGTGGGCTATAGCACACGAAAATATGGGAATCGGACAGAATTCTAGTTGTTTGGCCGAAAAATGCAAAACATTAGGAATGATCATGGTGGGCAGTGACTATGGTTCCTTAGGTCGTATTTTATGGCCCGAAAAAATTTTAGGCGATCACAGTCCGGGAGGCCTAGCCCACTCGGAAGGTGTAGGCACACACGAAAATACGGAAATCGGGCGCAATTCTAGTTTTTGGCCAACAAACGCAAAAAATGAGGAATGATCATGGCGGGGCAGTGACTATGGTTCCTTAGGTCGTATTAGATGGCCTGGAAAAATTTTAGGCGATCGGGGTCCGGGGGGCTCATGACCACCCGAAAGGCGTGGGCTATATCACTTGAAAATTTGGGAATCGTGGAATTCATATTTTTTGGCCACAAAATGCAAAAAATGAGGAATGATCATGGCGGGGCAGTGGCTATGGTTCCTTAGGTAATATTTGATGGCACGAAAACTTTTTAGGAGATCGGGGTTCGGGGGTCCCGGGACCACTTGGAAGGCGTGGGCTATAGTACACAAAAATATGGGAATCGGGCTGAATTCTAGTTTTTTGGACGTAAATTGCAAAACAATGAGGAAGGGTCATGTCGGGGTGGTGACTATGGCTCCTTAGGTCGTATTTGATGGCCTGAAAAATTTTTAGGGGATCCGACTCCGTGGGGCCCTACCCATTGGGAAGGTGTGGGCTATAGCACACGAAAATATGGGAATCAGGCGGAATTCTAGTGTTTTGGCCAAAAAATGCAAAACCAAAGAAGAATGATCATGGCGGGGTAGTGACTATGGTTCCTTAGGTCGTATTTTATGGCCCGTAAAACGTTTAGGCAATCGAGGTCCAGGGGTCCCGGGACCACTTGGAAGGCGTGGGCTATAGCACACGAAAATATGAGAATCGGGCGGAATTCAAGTTATTCGGCCAAAACATGCAAAACATGAGGTACGATAATGGCGGTGCGGTGACTATGGTTCTTTAGGTCGTATTTGATGGCCCGAAAAGTTTTTAGGCGATGTGAGCTAGGGGGCCCAACCCACTCGGAAGGCATGGGCTATAACACAAGAAAATATGGGAAACAGGCACAATTCTAGTGTTTTGGCCGAAAAATATATAAAAACTGAGAAATGATCATGGCAAGGCGGCGACTATGGTTCCTTAGGTCGTATTTGATGGCCCGAAAAAATTTTAAGCGATCACAGTGCGGGGGACCCGGCCCACTCGGAAGGCTTGGGCGCAGACGAAAAAATGGGAATCAGGCGGAATTCTAGTTGTTTGCCCAAAAATCGCAAAACATGAGATACGATCATGGAGGCGCGGTGACTATGGTTTCTTAGGTCGTATTTGATGGCGCGGAAAAATTTAGGCGATCGGGGTGCGGGGGTCCCGGCCACTTAGAAGGCGTGGGCTATAGCACACAAAAATATGGGATTCAGGCGGATTACTAGTTTTTTGGCCGTAAAATGCAAAAAATGAGCATCGATCATCGCTGGGCGATGACTATGGTTCCATAGGTCGTATTTGATGGCCCAAAAAAATGTTAGGCAATCGGGGTCCAGGGGTCCCGGGACCACTTGGAAGGCGTGGGCTATAGCACACGAAAATATGGGAATCAGGCGGAATTCTAGTTTTTTGGCCATAAAATGCAAAACCTGAGGAACAATCATGGCGGGGATGTGACTATGATTCCTTAGGTCTTATTTGATTATTCGAAAAACTTTTAGGTGATCGGGGTCCGGGGGTCCCGGTACCACTTGGAAGGCGCGAGCTATAGCACACGAAAATATGGGAATCAGGCGGAATTCTAGGTTTTTGGCCGTAAACTGCAAAAGATGAGGAACAATCATGGCGGGGCGGTGACTATGGTTCCTTAGGTTGTATTTGATGGCCCGAAAAAAATTATTTAGGAGATCGGGGTCCGGGAGTCCCGGGACCACTTGGAAGGCGTGGGCTATAGCACACGAAAATATGGGAATCGGGCGGAATTCTAATTTTTGGCCGTAAAATGCAAAAAATGAGGATAGGTCATGGCGGGGCGGTGACTATGGTTCCTTAGGTTGTATTTGATGGACTGCAAAAATAGTAAGCGATCTGTCTCCTTGGGTCCCTACTCATTGGGAAGGCGTGGGCTATAGCACACGAAAATATGGGAATCGGACAGAATTCTAGTTGTTTGGCCGAAAAATGCAAAACATTAGGAATGATCATGGTGGGCAGTGACTATGGTTCCTTAGGTCGTATTTTATGGCCCGAAAAAATTTTAGGCGATCACAGTCCGGGAGGCCTAGCCCACTCGGAAGGTGTAGGCACACACGAAAATACGGAAATCGGGCGCAATTCTAGTTTTTGGCCAACAAACGCAAAAAATGAGGAATGATCATGGCGGGGCAGTGACTATGGTTCCTTAGGTCGTATTAGATGGCCTGGAAAAATTTTAGGCGATCGGGGTCCGGGGGGCTCATGACCACCCGAAAGGCGTGGGCTATATCACTTGAAAATTTGGGAATCGTGGAATTCATATGTTTTGGCCACAAAACGCAAAAAATGAGGAATGATCATGGCGAGGCAGTGGCTATGGTTCCTTAGGTAATATTGGATGGCACGAAAACTTTTTAGGAGATGGGGGTTCGGGGGTCCCGGGACCACTTGGAAGGCGTGGGCTATAGTACACAAAAATATGGGAATCGGGCTGAATTCTAGTTTTTTGGACGTAAATTGCAAAACAATGAGGAAGGGTCATGTCGGGGTGGTGACTATGGCTCCTTAGGTCGTATTTGATGGCC
>AWOL01S0078703.1:0-44561 GCA_000715115.1 Nicotiana otophora | reverse complement strand
AATCATGGCGGGGCGGTGACTATGGTTCCTTAGGTTGTATTTGATGGCCCGAAAAAAATTATTTAGGAGATCGGGGTCCGGGAGTCCCGGGACCACTTGGAAGGCGTGGGCTATAGCACACGAAAATATGGGAATCGGGCGGAATTCTAATTTTTGGCCGTAAAATGCAAAAAATGAGGATAGGTCATGGCGGGGCGGTGACTATGGTTCCTTAGGTTGTATTTGATGGACTGTAAAAAGAGTAAGCGATCCGTCTCCTTGGGGCCCTACTCATTGGGAAGGCGTGGGCTATAGCACACGAAAATATGGGAATCGGACGGAATTCTAGTTGTTTGGCCGAAAAATGCAAAACATTAGGAATGATCATGGCGGGCAGTGACTATGGTTCCTTAGGTCGTATTTTATGGCCCGAAAAATTTTTAGGCGATCACAGTCCGGGAGGCCTAGCCCACTCGGAAGGTGTGGGCACACACGAAAATATGGAAATCGGGCGGAATTCTAGTGTTTGGCCAAAAAACGCAAAAATGAGGAATGATCATGGCGGGGCAGTGACTATGGTTCCTTAGGTCGTATTAGATGGCCTGGAAAAATTTTAGGCGATCGGGGTCCGGGGGGCTCATGACCACCCGAAAGGCGTGGGCTATATCATATGAAAATTTGGGAATCGTGGAATTCATATTTTTTGGCCACAAAATGCAAAAAATGAGGAATGATCATGGCGGGGCAGTGGCTATGGTTCCTTAGGTAATATTTGATGGCACGAAAACTTTTTAGGAGATCGGGGTTCGGGGGTCCCGGGACCACTTGGAAGGCGTGGGCTATAGTACACAAAAATATGGGAATCGGGCTGAATTCTAGTTTTTTGGACGTAAATTGCAAAACAATGAGGAAAGGTCATGTCGGGGTGGTGACTATGGCTCCTTAGGTCGTATTTGATGGCCCGAAAAAATTTTAGGGGATCCGACTCCGTGGGGCCCTACCCATTGGGAAGGTGTGGGCTATAGCACACGAAAATATGGGAATCAGGCGGAATTCTAGTGTATTGGCCAAAAAATGCAAAACCAAAGAAGAATGATCATGGCGGGGCAGTGACTATGGTTCCTTAGGTCGTATTTTATGGCCCGTAAAACGTTTAGGCAATCGAGGTCCGGGGGTCCCGGGACCACTTGGAAGGCGTGGGCTATAGCACACGAAAATATGGGAATCGGGCGGAATTTAAGTTATTCGGCCAAAAAATGCAAAACATGAGGTACGATAATGGCGGTGCGGTGACTATGTTTCTTTAGGTCGTATTTGATGGCCCGAAAATATTTTAAGCGATCACAGTGCGGGGGACCCGGCTCACTCGGAAGGCTTGGGCGCAGACGAAAAAATGGAAATCAGGCAGAATTCTAGTTTTTTGGCCAAAAATCGCAAAACATGAGATACGATCATGGCGGCGCGGTGACTATGGTTCCTTAGGTCGTATTTGATGGCGCGGAAAAATTTAGGCGATCGGGGTGTGGGGGTCCCGGCCACTTAGAAGGCGTGGGCTATAGCACACAAAAATATGGGATTCGGGCGGATTACTAGTTTTTTGGCCGTAAAATGCAAAACATGAGCAACGATCATCGCTGGGCGATGACTATGGTTCCATAGGTCGTATTTGATGGCCCATAAAAATGTTAGGCAATAGGGGTCCAGGGGTCCCGGGACCACTTGGAAGGCGTGGGCTATAGCACACGAAAATATGGGAATCAGGCGGAATTCTAGTTTTTTGGCCATAAAATGCAAAACCTGAGGAACGATCATGGCGGGGAGGTGACTATGATTCCTTAGGTCTTATTTGATTATTCGAAAAAATATTAGGTGATCGGGGTCCGGGGGTCCCGGTACCACTTGGAAGGCGCGAGTTATAGCACACGAAAATATGGGAATCAGGCGGAATTCTAGTTTTTTGGCCGAAAAACGCAAAAATGAGGAACGATCATGTGGGGCGGTAACTGTGGTTCTTTAGGTCGTATTTGATGGCCCTGAAAAATCTTAGGCGATCGGGGTCCGGGGCTCCCGGGACCGCTTGGAAGGCGCGGGCTATAGCACACGAAAATATGGGAATTGGGCAGAATTCTAGTTTTTAGGCCGTAAATGCAAAATAATGAGGAACGATCATGGAGGGGTGGTGACTATGGTTCCTTAGGTCGTATTTAATGACCCGAAAAAATTTAGGCAATCCGAGTCCAGGGGGCCCGGCCCACTCGGAAGGCATGGGCCATAGCATACGAAAATATGGGAATCGGGCGGAATTTTAGTTTTATGGCCATAAAATTCAAAAAATGAGGAAAGGTCATGGCGGGGCAGTGAGTCTGGTTCCTTAGGTCATATTTGATGGCCTAGAAAAATGGTAGGCGATCCGGCTCCGGGGGGCCCTACCCACTGGTAAATCGTGGGCTTATAGCACATGAAAATATTGGAATCAGGCGTGGAATCGGGTGGACTTATAGTTCTTTGGCCGAAAAACGCAAAAAATGAGGAATGATCATGGCGGGGCGGTGACTATAGTTCCTTATGTCGTATTTAATGGCCCGGCTAAATTTTAGGCGATCAGGGTCCGGGGGTCCTGGGACCACTTGGAAGGCATGGGCTATATCACACGAAAATATGGGAATCAAGCAGAATTCTCACTTTTGGCCGTAAAACACAAAACACTGAGGAATGGTCATGGCTTGGTGGTGACTATGGTTCTTTAGGTTGTATTAGATGGCCCGGAAATATTTTAGGCGATCCGAGTCTGTGGGGCCCGACCCTCTCGGAAGGCGTGGGCTATATAGCACACAAAAATATGGGAATCGGGCGGAATTCTAGTTTTATGGCCGAAAATCATAAACAATAAGGAACGATCATGGCAGGGCGATGACTATGGTTCCTTAGGTCATATTTGATGGCCCGAAAATATTTTTGACTATCCGGCTCCGTGGGCCCCTACCCACTGGGAAGGGTGGGCTAGCACACGAAAATATAGGAATCAGGCGAAATTCTATTTTTTTGGCTGAAAAATGCATAAACTGAGGAACGATCATGGAGGGGTGGTGAATATTGTTCCTTAGGTCGTATTTGATATCCTGGAAAAATTTTAGGAGATCGCGGTCCGGGGGACTCGGGATCACTTGGAAGGCGTGTGCTATAGCACACGAAAATATGGAAATCATGCGGAATTCTAGTTTTATGGCCGTAAAATGCAAAAAATGAGGAAAGGTCATGGAGGGGCGCTGATTATGGTTCCTTAGGTTGTATTTGATTGCCTGATAAATATTTAGGAGATCGGGGTCCGGGGGTCCCGGGACCACTTGGAAGGCGTGGGCTGTAGCACACGAAAATATGGGAATTGGGCGGAATTCTAGTGTTTTTGGCTGAAAAATGCAAACATTGAGGAACGATCATGGTGGGGAGGAGACTATGGTTCCTTAGGTCTTATTTGATGGCCCGAAAAGTTTTTAAGTGATCGAGGTTCGGGGGTCCCGGGACCACTCGGAAGGCGTGGGCTATAGCACACGAAAATATGGGAATCGGGCGAAATTATAGTTTTTTGGCCGAAAAACGCAAAAGATGAGGAACGATCATGGCGGGTCAGAGACTATTGCTCCTTAGGTTGTATTTGATGGCCTGGAATATTTTTAGGCGATCCGAGTCCGGGAGCCCGGCCCACTCGGAGGGCGTAGCACACAAAAATATGGGAATCGGGCAGAATTATAGTTCTTTGGCCGGAAAATGCAAAAGATGAGGAACGATCATGGCGGGGCAGTGACTATGGTTCTTTATGTCGTATTTGATGGCCCGGAAACATTTTAAGCGATCCGAGTCCGGGGGCCCGGCCCACTCGGAAGGCGTGGACTATAGCACACGAAAATATGGCAATCGGGAGCAATTCTAGTTTTTTGGCCGAAAAACATAAAAAATGAGAAACGATCATGGCGGGGCGATAACTATGGTTCCTTAGGTCGTATTTGATGGCCCGGGACCACTTTGAAGACATGGGCTATATCACACGAAAATATGGGAATCAGGCGGAATTCTTGTTTTTTGGCGGTAAAATGCAAACAAACGAGGAACGATCATGGCTTGGCGGTGACTATGGTTCTTTAGGTCGTATTTGATGGCCCAAAAACATTTTAGGCCATCCGATTATGGGGGGCCCGGCCCACTTGGAAAACTTTTAAGCGATCGGGGTCTGGGTGTCTAGGGACCACTTGGAAGGTGTGGGCTATATAGCACACGAAAATATGGGAATCGGGCAGAATTTTAGTTTTTTCGCCGTACAATGCCAAAAATGAGGAAAGGTCATAGCGAGGCGGTGACTATGGTTCCTTAGATCGTATTTGATGGCCTGGAAATATTTTTGACTATCCGGCTCCGGGGGCCCCTACCCACTGGGAAGGGTGGGCTATAGCACACGCAAATATAGGAATCATGCGAAATTCTAGTTTTTTGGCTGAAAAACGCAAAAACTGAGGAACGATCATGGCGGGGTGGCGACTATGGTTCCTTAGGTCGTATTTGATGGCCCAAAATATTTTTAGGAGATCGCGGTCCGGGGGACCCGGGATCACTTGGAAGGCGTGGGCTATAGCACACAAAAATATGAGAATCGGGCGGAATTCTAGTTTTTTGGCCGAAAAACGCAAAAGATGAGGTACGATCATGGAGAGGCGGTGACTATGGTTCCTTAGGTCATATTTAATGGCTTAGAAAAATTTTAGGCGATCCGAGTCCGGGGGCCGGCCCACTCGGAAAGCATGGGCTATATCACACGAAAATATGGGAATCAGGTGGAATTCTAGTTTTTTTTGCCGTAAAATGCAAAAGAAATGAGGAACGGTCATGAAGGGGCGGTGACTATGGATCCTTAGGTCGTATTTGAGTTCCAGGAAAAATTTTAGGCGTTCCGAGTCCGGGGGGCCCGGCCCATTCGGAAGGCGTGGTTTATAGCACATGCAAATATGGGAATCATGCGGAATTCTAGATTTTTGGCTATAAAATGCAAAATAATGAGGAACGAACATGGCGGGGCAGTGACTATGGTTCCTTAGGTAGTATTTAATGACCCGAAAAAATTTTAGGCGATCCGAGTCCAGGGGGCCCGGCCCTCTCGGGAAGGCATGGGCCATAGCACACGAAAATATGGGAATCACGCGGAATTCTAGTTTTACGGCCATAAAATGCAAAAAATGAGGAAAGGTCATGGAGGGGCAGTGAGTCTAGTTCCTTAGGTCGTATTTGATGGCCCGAAAAAATTTTAGGCGATCCGGCTCCGAGGGGCCCTACCCACTGGGAAGGCATAGGCTATAGAACACGAAAATATGGGAATCGGGCAAAATGCTAATTTGTTGGCCGAAAAACGCAAAAATTGAGGAACAATCATTGCGGGGTGGTGACTATGGTTCCTTATGTCGTATTTGATGGCCCGAAAAAGTTATAGGCGATCCGGGGTTCGGTGGTCCCGGGACCACTCGGAAGGCGTGGGCTATAACACACGAAAATATGGGAATCGAGCGGAATTATAGTTCTTTGGCCTAAAAACACAAAAGATGAGGAACGATCATGGCGGGGCAGTGACTATGGTTTCTTGGGTTGTATTTGATGGCCCGGAAAACTTTTAGGCGATCAGGGTCCGGGGGTCCAGGCGTGGGCTATATCACACGAAAATATGGGAATCGGGCGGAATTCTTGTTTTTTGGCCGTAAAACGCTACAAAACGAGTAACGGTCATGGATTGGTGGTGACTATTGTTCTTTAGGTTGTATTTTATGGATCGGAAACATTTTAGGCGATCCGAGTCCAGGGGGCCCGGCCCACTCGGAAGACGTGGACTATAGCACCCGAAAATATGGCAATCGGGAGCAATTTTTGTTTTTTGGCCGAAAAACGTAAAAACATGAGGAACGATCATGGCGGGGTATAGTTCCTTAGGTCGTATTTGATGGCCCAAAAATATTTTTGGCAATCCAGCTCCGCGGGCCCCTACCCACTGGGAAGGGTGGGCTATAGCACACGAAAATATGGGAATCGGGCGGAGTTCTAGTTCTTTGGCCGTAAAATGCAAAAAAATGAGGAACGGTCATGGCGGGGCAGTGTCTATGGTTCCTTAGGTCATATTAGATGGCCCAAGAACATTTTTGGTCGATCGGGGTCCGGGGGCCGGGGCCCACTCGAAAATCGTGGGCTATAGCACACGAAAATATGGGAATCAGGAGGAATTCTAGTATTTTGGCCGTACAACGCACAACAAACGAGGAGAGGCCATGGTGGGGCGATGACTATGGTTCCTAAGGTCGTATTGGATGGCCCAAAAAACATTTAGGCGATCCGAGTCCGGGGTCCCAGCACACTTGTAAGGTGTCGGCTATAGCATATGAAAATTTGGGAATCAGGCGGAATTCTAGTGTTTTGGCCGTTAAATGCAAAACATGAGGAACGATCATTGCGGAGCAGTAACTATGGTTCCTTAGGTCGTATTGCATGGCCCGAAATGTTTTTAGGCCATCGGGGTCCGAGGGCCCGCGCCCACTCGGAAGGCGTGGGCTATAGCACACGAAAATATGGGAATCAGGCGGAATTCTAGTTTTTTGGCCGGAAATGCAAAAAAGCGAGGAACGGTCATGGAGAGATGGTGACTATGGTTCCTTAGGTCGTATGTGATGGCCCGGAAAAATTTTAGGCAATCCGGTTCTTGGGGGACCGGGACCACTCGGACGGCGTGGGCTATAGCACACGAAAATATGGGAATCAGGCTGAATTCTATTTTTTTGGCTGTAAAACGCAAAAGAAAGAGGAACAGTCATGGCGGGGATGTGAATATGGTATCTTAGGTCGTATGTGATGGCCCAAACAAATTTTAGGTAATCGGGGTCGGAGGGCCCGGGACAACTCGGAAAGCATGGGCTAGCACACGAAAATATGGGAATCGGGCGGAATTCTAGTGTTTTGGCCGTAAAACGCAAAGAATGAGGAACGATCATGGTGGGGCGGTAACTATGGTTTCTTAGGTCATATTTGACGACGCGGAAAAATTTTAGGTGAGCACACGAAAATATGGTAATCAGGCGGAATTCTAGTTTTTTGGCCTTAAAATGCAAAACAACGAGGAACGGTCATGCGCAGGTCGGTGAATATGGTACTTAGGTCGTATTTGTTCGCTTGGAAAAATTGTAGGCGATCCGGTTTCGGGGGGCCCGGGCCCACTCTCAAGGCGTGGGCTATAGCACACGAAAATATAGGAATCAGGTCGAATTCTACTTTTTTTAGCCGTAAAAAGGCAAAGAAACCTGGAACGGTCATGGCGGGGTGGTGACTATGGTTCCTTAGGTTGAATTTAATTTCCTAGAAAAATTAGGGCGATCCTGTCGGCGGGCCCGGGGACCACTCGGAAGTCGTGGGCTATAGCACACGAAAAAATAGGAATCGGGCAGAATTCTTATTTTTTGGCCGTAAAATGCAAAACAACGAGGAACGGTCATGGCGAGGCGGTGACTATGGTTTCTTAGGTCGTATTAGATGGCCCAAAAACATTTTTGGTCGATCGGGGTCCGGGGGCCCGGGCCCACTCGGAAGGCGTGGGCTTTGGCACACGAAAATATGGGAATCAGGCGAAATTCTAGTATTTTAGCCGTAAAACACAAAACAAACGGGGAGAGGCCATGGCGGGGCAGTGACTATGGTTCTTTAGGTCGTATTTGATAGCCCAAATAAATTTTAGGCTATCCGAGTCCAGGGGGCCCGGCTCACATGTATGGCATGGGCTATAGCACGTGAAAATGTGGGAATTAGGCGGAATTCTAGTTTTTTGTCCGTAAAATGCAAAACATGAGGAACGATCATTGCATCGCGGTAACTATGGTTTCTTAGGTCGTATTTCATGGCCCTATAATTCTTTAGGCGATCGGGGTTTTGGGGGGACCGGGCCCACTCGGAAGGGTTGGGCTATAGCACACGAAAATATGGGAATCGGGTGGAATTCGAGTTTTTTGGCCGTAAAATGTAAAAAATGTGGATCAGTCATGACTATGGTTGTTACTGTCATATTCGATGGCCTGAAAAACTTTTAGGTGATCCGAGTCCGGGGGGCCCGGCCCACTCGTTAGGCGTGTGCTATAGCACACGAAAATATGGGAATTGGGTGGAATTCTAGTTTTTTGGCCGTACAATGCAAAAAATGAGGAATGATCATGGCGGGGCGGTGACTATGGTTCCTTAGGTCGTATTTTATGGCCCGAAAAGTTTTTAGGCGATCTAGGTCTAGGGGCCCGGGCTCACTCGCAAGGCATGGGCTATAGCATGCGAAAATATGGTAATCGGACGGAATTCTAGTCTTTTGGCCGTAAAATGAAAAACAACGAGGAACGGTCATGGAGGGTCGGTGAATATGGTTCCTTAGGTCATATTTGTTTGCCCGGAAAAAATTTAGGCGATCCGGTTTCAGGGTGCCCACTCGCAAGGCGTGGGCTATAGCAGACTAAAATATGGGAATCGGGGGGAATTCTACTTTTTTGGCCGTAAAATGCAAATTAACGAGGAACGGTCCAGACGGGGCGGTGACTATGGTTTCTTAGGTCGTATTTAATTTCCCAAAAAAATTTAGACGATCCGGTTCCGCGGGCCCCGGGACCACTCGGAAGGCATGGTCTATAGCACACGAAACAATGGGAATCGGGCGGAATTCTAGTATTTTGGCCGTAAAATGAAAAAACAACGAGGAGAGGCCATGGCAGGGAGATGACTATTGTTCCTTAGGTCGTATTTGATGGCCCAAAAAGTTTTTAGGCGATTCGAGTCAGGTGGGCCCGACCCACTTGTAAAGCGTGGGCTATAGCACCTGAAAATATGGGAATCAGGAGGAATTCTAGTTTTTTGGTCGTAAAATGCAAAACAAGAGGAACTATTATTGCGGAGCGGTAACTATGCTTCCTTAGGTCATATTTCATGTGATCGGGGTCCGGGGCCCCACACCCACTCGGAAGGCGTGGGCTTTAGCACACGAAAATATGATAATCAGGCGGAATTCTAGTTTTTTGGCCGGAAAGGCAAAAATGCGAGGAACGGTCATGGCGAGATGGAGACTATGTTCCCTAGGTGGTATGTAATGGCTCGAAAAAATTTTAGGCGATCCGGTTCTCGCGGCACCGAACCCACTCGGAAAGCGTGGGCTATAGCACACGAAAATATAGGAATCGTGCGGAATTCTAGTTTATTCGACGTAAAACACAAAAAATGAGTATTGGTCATGGCGAGGCGGTAAATATGGTTCTTAATGTCGTATTTGATGGCCCGAAAAAATTTTAGGCTATCCGAGTCCGGGGGGCCCGACCCACTCGTTAGGCGTGGGCTATAGCATACGAAAATACGGGAGTTGGGCGAAATTCTATTTTTTTTGCCGTAAAATGCAAAAAATGAGGAAGATCATGGCGGGGCGGTGACTATGGTTCCTCAGCTCGTATTTGATGGCCCGAAAATTTTTTAGGCGATCTGGGTCTAGGGGCCCGGTCTCACTCAGAAGGCATGGGCTATAGCACACGAAAATATGGGAATCGGACGGAATTCTATTTTTTGGCCATAAAACGCAAAAGAACGAGGAATGTTCATGGCGTGGAGGTGACTATGGTTCCTTAGGTCGTATTAGATGGCCCAAAAACATTTTTGGTCGATCGAGGTCCGGGGGCCCGGGCTTACTCGGAAGGCGTGGGCTTTAGCACACGAAAATATGGGAATCGGGCGGAATTCTAGTATATTAACCGTAAAACGCAAAACAATCGGGGAGAGGCCATGGCGGGGCGGTGACTATGGAATTCTAGTATTTTGGCCGTAAAATGCAAATAAACGAGGAACGGTCATGGCGGGTCGGTGAATATGGTTCCTTAGGTCGTATTTGTTTGCCCGGAAATATTTTAGGCGATCCGGTTTTGGGGGGCCCAGGCCCACTCGCAAGGCGTGGGCTATAGCACAAGAAAATATGGGAATCAGGCGGAATTATACTTTTTTGTCCGTAAAATGCAAAATAACGAGGAACGGTCATGATGGGGCGGTGACTATGGTTCCTTAGTTGTATTCGATGGCCCAAAGAAATTTTAGGCGATCCGAGTCCGGGGGGCCCGGCCCACATGTAAGGCGTAGGCTATAGCACATGTAAATATGGGAATTAGGCAGAATTCTAGTTATTTGGCCGTAAAATGCAAAACATGAGGAACGATCATTGCGGAGCGGTAACTATGGTCCCTTAGGTCGTATTTCATGGCACGAAAATTTTTTAGACGATCGGGTTCCGAGGGCCCGTGCCCACTCGGAAGGTGTGGGCTATAGCACACGAAAATATGGGAATCAGGCGGAATTCTAGTTTTTTGGCCGGAAAGGCAAAAAAGTGAGGAACACTCATGGCGGGACGGTGACTATGGTTACTTAGGTCATATGTGATGGCGCAGAAAAATTTTAGGCGATCCGGTTCTGGGGGACCGGACCCACTCGGAAGGCGTGGGCTATAGCACACGAAAATATGGGAATCAGGCGGAATTCTAGTTTTTTGGCCGGAAAGGCAAAAAAGTGAGGAACACTCATGGCGGGACGGTGACTATGGTTCCTTAGGTCATATGTGATGGCGCAGAAAAATTTTAGGCGATCCGGTTCTGGGGGACCGGACCCACTCGGAAGGCGTGGGCTATAGCACACGAAAATATGGGAATCGTACGGAATTCTAGTTTTTTGGCTGTAAAACGCATAAGAACGAGGAAAGGTCATGGAGGTTCTGTGAATATGGTATCTTAGGTCGTATTTGATTGCCCAGATAAATTTTAGGTGATCGGGGTCTGGGCCTACACGGAAGGCGTGGGCTATAGCACACGAAAATATGGGAATCGGGCGGAATTCTAGTGTTTTTGCCGTAAAAGGCAAAGAATGAGGAATGATCATGGCGGGGCGGTAAATATGGTTCCTTAGGTCGTATTTGATTGCCCAGATAAATTTTAGGTGATCGGGGTCTGGGCCTACACGGAAGGCGTGGGCTATAGCACACGAAAATATGGGAATCGGGCGGAATTCTAGTGTTTTTGCCGTAAAAGGCAAAGAATGAGGAATGATCATGGCGGGGCGGTAAATATGGTTCCTTAGGTCGTATTTGATGACCAAAACAATTTTTAGGCGATCTGGGTCTGGGGGCCCAGGCTCACTTGGAAGGCGTGGGCTAGAGCACACGAAAATATGGTAATCGGGCGAAAGTCTAGTTTTTTGGCCGTAAAATGCAAAACAACAAGGAACGGTCACGCGTGGGTCAGTGAATATGGTTCCTTAGGTCGTATTTGTTCGCCCAATAAATTTTAGGCAATCCGGTTTTGGGGGCCCCGGGCCCACTAGCAAGGCGGGGGCTATAGCACACGAAAATATGGGAATCAGGCTGAATTCTACTTTTTTGGCCGTAAAACGCAAATAAAGGAGGAACGGTCATGGTGGGGTGGTGACTATGGTTCCGTAGGTCGAATTTAATTTCCCAGAAAAATTTGGGCGATCCGGTTCGGCAGGCCCTCTGGACCACTCGGAAGTCGTGGGCTATGCACACGAAAAAATGGGAATCGGGCATAATTCTTGTTTTTTGGCCGTAAAATGCAAAAAAAACGAGGAACGGTCATGGAGTGGTGGTGACTATGGTTACTTAGGTTGTATTAGATGGCCCAAAAACATTTTTGGTCGATCGGGGTCTAGGGTCCCGGGCCCATTCGGAAGGCATGGGCTTTAGCACCCGAAAATATGGGAATCGGGCGGAATTCTAGTATTTTGGCCATAAAACGCAAAACATACGGGGTGAGGCCATGTCGGGGTGGTGACTATGGTTCCTGAGGTCGTATTTGATTGTCCAAAACTTTTTTAGGCGATCCGAGTCCGGGGGGCCCGACCAACTTGTAAGTCGTGGGCTATAGCACATGAAAATATGGGAATTAAAAGGGGAATTCTAGTTTTTTCTCCTTAAAACGTAAAACATGAAGAACGATCATTGCGGAGTGGTAACTATGGTTCCTTAGGTCTTATTTCATGGCACAAAAATTTTATAGGCGATCGGGGTCCGGGGGCCTGCGTCCGCTCGGAAGGCGTGGGCATAGCACACACAAATATGGAAATCGGGCGGAATTCTCGTTTTTTGGCCGGAAACACAAAAAAACGAGGAACGGTCATGGCAGGACGGCTATTATGTTCCTTAGGTCGTATATGATAGCCCGAAAAAATTTTAGGCGATCCGGTTCTAGGGGGACCGGGCCCACTCGGAAGGCGTGGGCTATAGCACACGCAAATTTGGGAAGTAGGAGGAATTCTAGTTTTTTGGCCGTAAAACGCAAAACAATGAGGAACGGTCATGGCGGGGCTGTGATTATGGTTCCTTAGGTCGTATTTGATGGCCCTGAAAATCTTTAGGCGAACTAGGTCTGGGGGCTCGGGCTCACTCGGAAGGCGTGGTCTATAGCACACGAAAATATGGGAATCATGCAGAATTCTTGTTTTTTGGCCGTAAAATACAAAACAACGAGGAACGGCCATGGCGGGGCGATGACTATGGCAGGGCAGTGACTATGGTTCCTTAGCTCATATTTGATGGCCCAAATAAATTTTAGGCGATCCGAGTCTGGAGGGCCCGGCTCACTTGTAAGGCGTGGGCTATAGCACATGAAAATATGAGAATTAGGCGGAATTCTAGTTTTTTGTCCGTAAAATGCAAAATATGAGGAACGATCATTGCAGAGCGGTAACTATGGTTCCTTAGCTCATATTTGATGGCCCAAATAAATTTTAGGCGATCCGAGTCTGGAGGGCCCGGCTCACTTGTAAGGCGTGGGCTATAGCACATGAAAATATGAGAATTAGGCGGAATTCTAGTTTTTTGTCCGTAAAATGCAAAATATGAGGAACGATCATTGCAGAGCGGTAACTATGGTTCCTTAGCTCATATTTGATGGCCCAAATAAATTTTAGGCGATCCGAGTCTGGAGGGCCCGGCTCACTTGTAAGGCGTGGGCTATAGCACATGAAAATATGAGAATTAGGCGGAATTCTAGTTTTTTGTCCGTAAAATGCAAAATATGAGGAACGATCATTGCAGAGCGGTAACTATGGTTCCTTAGCTCATATTTGATGGCCCAAATAAATTTTAGGCGATCCGAGTCTGGAGGGCCCGGCTCACTTGTAAGGCGTGGGCTATAGCACATGAAAATATGAGAATTAGGCGGAATTCTAGTTTTTTGTCCGTAAAATGCAAAATATGAGGAACGATCATTGCAGAGCGGTAACTATGGTTCCTTAGGTCATACTTCATGGCCCAAAAACATTTTAGGCGATCGGGGCTCTAGGGGGACCGGGCCCACTCGGAAGGCTTGGGCTATAGCACACGAAAATATGGGCAACGAGTGGAATTCTAGTTTTTTGGCCGTAAAATGCAAAAAACGTGGATCGGTCATGGCGAGGCGGTGACTATGGTTGTTACTGTCGTATTTAATGGCCCAAAAAAGTTTAGGCGATCCGAGTCCAGGGGCCCCGGCCCACTCATTAGGCGTGGGCTATAGCACATAAAAATATGGGAATTGGGCGGAATTCTAGTTTTTTGGCCGTAAAATGCAAAAAATGAGGAATGATCTTGGCAGGGCGGTGACTATGGTTTCTTAGGTCGTATTTGATGGCCCGAAAAGGTTTAGGCGATCTAGGTCTGGGGGCCTGGGCTCACTCGGAAGGCGTGGGCTATAGCATACGAAAATATGATAATCGGGCGAAATTCTAGTTTTTTGGCTGTAAAATGCAAAACAATGAGGAACGGTCACGGAGGGTCGGTGAATATGGTTCCTTAGGTTGTATTTGTTTGCCCGGAAAAATTTTAGGCAATCCGGTTTCGGGGGACCCGGGCCCATTCGCAAGGTGTTGGCTATAACAAACAAAAATATGGGAATCGGCTGGAATTCTACTTTTTTGGCCGTAAAAAGCAAAATAACGAGGAACGATCATGACGGGGCAGTGACTATGGTTGCTTAGGTCGTATTTAATTTCCCTGAAAAATTTAGGCGAGCGGGCCCTGGGACCACTCGGAAGGCGTGCGCTATAGCACACGAAACAATAGGAATCGGGCAAATTCTTATTTTTTTTGCCGTAAAATGCGAAAAAACGAGAAACGGTCATGGCGGGGCAGTGTCTATGGTTCCTTAGGTCGTATTAGATGGACCGAAAATATTTTTGGTCAATCGGGGTCCGGGGGCCGGGGCCCACTCGGAAGGCGTGGGCTATAGCACACGAAAATATGGGAATCAGGCGGAATTCTAGTATTTTGGCCGTAAAACGCAAAACAAATGAGGAGAGCCATGGCGGGGCAATGACTATGGTTCCTTAGGTCGTAATTGATGGCCCAAAAAACATTTACGCGATCCGAGTTTGGGGGTCCAGCACACTTGTAAGGTGTCGGCTATAGCATATGAAAATATGGGAATCAGGCGGAATTCTAGTTTTTTGGCCGTAAAATGCAAAACATGAGGAACGATCATTGCGGAGCGGTAACTATGGTTCCTTAGGTCGTATTTCATAGCCCAAAATATTTTTAGGCCATCGGGGTCCGGGGGCCCGCGCCCACTCGGAGGGCGTGGGCTATAGCACATGAAAATATGGGAATCAGGCGGAATTCTAGTTTTTTGTCCGGAAATGCAAAAAAGCGAGGAACGGTCATTGTGGGAAGGTGACTATGGTTCCTTAGGTCGTATGTGATGGCCCGGAAAAGTTTTAGGCAATCCGGTTCTGGGGGGACCGGGCCCACTCGGAAGGCGTGGGCTATAGCACACGAAAATATGGGAATGAGGCTGAATTTTGTCTTTTTGGCTGTAAACCGGAAAAGAACGAGGAATAGTCATGGCGGGGATGTGAATATGAGATCTTAGGTCGTATGTGATGGCCCAGAAAAATCTTAGGTAATCGGGGTCCGGGGGCCCGGGACCACTCGGAAGGCGTGGGCTAGCACACGAAAATATAGGAATCGGGCGGAATTCTAGTGTTTTGGCCGTAAAACGCAAAGAATGAGGAACAATCATGGCGGGGCAGTAACTATGGTTTCTTAGGTCCTATTTGACGACGCGGAAAATTGTTAGGCAATTTGGGTCTGGGAGCTCGGGCTCACTCGGAAGGCGTGGGCTAGAGCACACGAAAATATGGTAATCGGGCGGAATTCTAGTTCTTTGGCCGTAAAATGCATAACAACGAGGAACGGTCATGCGCGGGTCGATGAATATGGTACTTAGGTCTTATTTGTTTGCTTGGAAAAAATTTAGGCCATCCGGTTTCGGGGTACCTGGGCACACTTGCAAGGCGTGGGCTATAGCACACGAAAATATGGGAATCAGGCCGAATTCTACTTTTTTTAGCCGTTAAAATGCAAAAAAACCAGGAACGGTCATGGCGGGGTGGTGACTATGGTTCCTTAGGTCGAATTTAATTTCCTTAAAAAATTAGGGCGATCCTGTCGGCGGGCCCCGGGACCACTCGGAAGTCGTGGACTATAGCACACGAAAAAATAAGAATCGGGCAGAATTCTTGTTTTTTCGCCGTAAAATGCAAAACAACGAGGAACGGTCATGGCGGGGTGGTGACTATGGTTCCTTAGGTCGTATTATATGGCCCAAATACATTTTTGGTCGATCGGGGTCCGGGGGCCCGGGCCCACTCGGAAGGCGTGGGCTTTAGCACACGAAAATATGGGAATCGAGCGGAATTCTAGTATTTTGGCCATAAAACACAAAACAAACGGGGAGAGGCCATGGCGGGGCGGTGACTATGGTTCCTTAGGTCGTATTTGATGGCCCAAATAAATTTTAGGTGATCCGAGTCCAAGGGGCCCGGCTCACATGTAAGGCGTGGGCTATAGCCCGTGAAAATATGGGAATTAGGCAAAATTCTAGTTTTTTGTCCGTAAAATGCAAAACATGAGGAACGATCATTGCCAAGCGGTAACTATGGTTCCTTAGGTCGTATTTCGTGGCCCGATAATTTTTTAGGCGATCGGGGTTCTGGGGGGACCGGGCCCACTCGGAAGGGTTGGGCTATAGCACACGGAAATATGGGAATCGGGTGAAATTCTAGTTTTTTCGCCGTAAAATGTAAAAAACGTGGATCAGTCATGACTATGGTTGTTACTCTCATATTCGATGGCCTGAAAAAAATTTAGGCGATCCGAGTCCGGGGTCCCCGACCCACTCGTTAGGCGTGGGCTATAGCACACGAAAATATGGGAATTGGGTGGAATTCTAGTGTTTTGGCCGTACAATGCAAAAAATGAGGAATGATCATGGCGGGGAGGTGACTATGGTTCCTTAGGTCGTATTTTATGGCCCGAAATTTTTTTAGGCGATCTAGGTCTGGGGGCCCGGGTTCACTCGGAAGGCATGGGCTATAGCACGCTAAAATATAGGAATCGGGCGGAATTCTACTTTTTTGGCCGTAAAATGCAAATTAACGAGGAACGGTCAAGACGGGGCGGTGATTATGGTTTCTTAGGTCGTATTTAATTTTCCAAAAAAATTTAGACGATCCGGTTTCACGGGCCCTGGGACCGCTCGTAAGGCGTGTAGCACACGAAACAATGGGAATCGGGCGGAATTCTAGTATTTTGGCCATAACACGAAAACAAAACGAGGAGAGGCCATGGCGGGGCGATGACTATTGTTCCTTAGGTCGTATTTGATGGCCCAAAAAGTTTTTAGGCGATCCGAGTCGGGTGGGCCCGACCCACTTGTAAGGCGTGGGCTATAGCACCTGAAAATATGGGAATCAGGAGGAATTCTAGTTTTTTGGTCGTAAAATGCAAAACATGAGGAACTATCATTGCGGAGCGGTAACTATGGTTCCTTAGGTCGTATTTCATGGCCCAAAAATGTTTTAGGCGATCGGGGTCTGGGGGCCCACACCCACTCGGAAGGCGTGGGCTATAGCGCACGAAAATATGAGAATCAGGCGGAATTCTAGTTTTCTTGCAGGAAAGGCAAAAATGCGAGGAACGATCATGGCGAGATGGTGACTATGGTTCCCTAGGTGGTATGTAATGGCCCGAAAGAATTTTAGGCTATCCGAGTCCGGGGGACCCGACCCACTCGTTAGGCGTGGGCTATAGCATACGAAAATATAGGAGTTGGGCGGAATTCTAGTGTTTTTGCCGTAAATTGCAAAATATGACGAACGACCGTGGCGGGGCGGTGACCATGGTTCCTCAGCTCGTATTTGATGGCCCGAAATTTTTTTAAGCATCTGGGTCTAGGGGCCCGGGCTCACTCAGAAGGCATGGGCTATAGCACACGAAAATATGGGAATCGGGCGGAATTCTACTTTTTTTGCCATAAAACGCAAAAGAACGAGGAATGGTCATGGCGGGGAGGTGACTATGGTTCCTTAGGTGGTATTAGATGGCCCAAAAACATTTTTTGTCGATCGAGGTCCGGGGGCCCGGGCTTACTCGGAAGACGTGGGCTTTAGCACACGAAAATATGGGAATCGGGCGAAATTCTAGTATTTTGGCCGTAAACCACACAACAATCAGGAAGAGGCCATGGCGGGGCGGTGACTATGGTTTCTTAGGTCGTATTTGATTGTCCAAAAAAATTTTAGGCGATCCGAGTCCGGGGTGCCCGACCCACTTGTAAGGCGTGGGCTATAGCACATGAAAATATGGGAATTAGGCGGAATTCTAGTGTTTTCTCCGTAAAACGTAAAACATGAGGAACGGTCATTGCGGAGAGGTAACTATGGTTCCTTAGGTCCTATTTCATGGACCAAAATTCTTTTAGGCGATCGGGGTCCGGGGGCCCGCGCCCACTCGGAAGGCGTGGGCATAGCACACGAAAAAATGAAAATCGGGCGGAATTCTCGTTTTTTGGCCGGAAACGCAAAAATATGAGGAACGTACATGGTGGGACGGTTATTATGGTTCCTTAGGTCATATGTGATAGCCCGGAAAATTTTTAGGCGATCCTGTTCTGGGGGGACCGGACCCACTCGGAAGGCGTGGGCAATAGCACACGAAAATATGGGAATTAGGAGGAATTCAAGTTTTTTGGACGTAAAACGCAAAAGAATGAGGAACGGTCATGGCGGGGCTGTGAATATGGTTCCTTGGGTTGTATTTGATAGCCCTGAATATTTTAGGCGATATGGGTCTGGGGGCCCGGGCTCATTTGGAAGGCGTGGTTTATAGCACACAAAAATATGGGAATCGTGCGGAATTATAGTTTTTTGGCCGTAAAACGCAAAAAACGAGGATCGGTCTTGGCGAAGCAATGACTATTATTCTTAATGATGTATTTGATGGCCCGAATATATTTTAGGCGATCCGAGTCCGGGGGGGGCCCAAACCACTTGTTAGGCGTGGTCTATAGCACACGAAAATATGGGAGTTGGGCGGAATTCTAGTTTTTTGGCCGTAAAATGCAAACAATGAGGAACGATCATGGCGGGGCGGTGACTATGGGTCCTTAGGTTGTATTTGATGGCCCGGAAAAGTTTTAGGCGATCTGGGTCTGGGGGCCCGGACTCACTCGGAAGGCATGGGCTAGAGCACACGAAAATATGGTAATCGGGCGAAATTCTGGTATTTTGGCCGTAAAATGCAAAACAATGAGGAACGGTCATGGCGGGTCGGTGAATATGGTTCCTTAGGTCTTATTAGATGGTCCGAAAATATATTTTTTCGATCGGGGTCCAAGGGTCCGGGCCTACTCGGAAGACGTGAGCTTTAGCACACGAAAATATGGGAATCGGGCGGAATTCTAGTATTTTGGCCGTAAAACGCAAAACAAACGGGGAGAGGCCCTGGCGAGGTTTCTTAGGTCGTATTTGATTGTCCAAAAAATTTTTAGGCGATCCGAGTCCGGGGGGCCCGGCACACTTGTAAGGCATAGGCTATAACAAATGAAAACATGGAAATCAGGCGGAATTCTAGCTTTTTGGCTGTAAAACGCAAAACATGAGGAATGATCATTGCGGAGCAGTAACTATGGTTCCTTAGGTTGTATTGCATGGCCCAAAATACTTTTTGGCGATCAGGGTCCGGGGGCCCGCGCCCACTCGGAAGGCATGGGCTATAGCACACGAAAATATGGAAATCGGGCGGAATTCTCATTTTTTGGCCGGAAATGCAAAAACATGAGGAACGTTCATGGCGGGTCAGTGATTATGGTTCCTTAGGGCGTATGTCATGGCCCGGAAAAATTTTAGGTGATCCGGTTCTGGGGGGACCGGGCCCACTTGGTAGGCGTGGGCTATAGCACACGAAAATATGGAAATTAGGAGGAATTCTAGTTTTTTGGCCGTAAAACGCAAAAGAACGAGGAACGGTCATGGAGGGGCAGTGAATATGGTTCCTTAGGTCGTATTTGATGGCCTGAAAATTTTTTAGGTGATCTGGGTCTGGGGGCCTGGGCTCACTCGGAAGGCGTGGGCTATAGCACACGACAATATGGGAATCGAGCGGAAGTCTAGTATTTTGGTCGTAAAACGCAAAGAAATGAGGAGAGGTCATGGCGGGATGGTAACTATGGTTCCTTAGGTCGTATTTGATGGCATAGAAATATTTTAGGTGATCGGGGTCTGGGAGGTCCAAGCCCACTCGGAAGGCGTGGGCTGTAGCACCCGAAAATATGGGAATCCGGCGGAATTCTCATATTTTTGCCGGAAACGCAACAAAATGAGGAACGGTCATGGCGGGACGGTTATTATGTTTCCTTAGATCGTATGTGATGGCCCGAAAAAATTTTAGGCAATCTGGTTCTGGGGGGACCGAGCCCACTCGGAAGGCGTTGGCTATAGCACATGAAAATATGGGAATAGGAGGAATTCTAGTTTTTTGGCCGTAAAACGCAAAAGAACGAGGAACGGTCATGGAGGGCTGTGAATATGGTTCCTTAGGTCGTATTTGGTGGCTCGAATATTTTTTAGGCGATCCGAATCTGGGGGCCCGGCCCACTTGGAAGGCGTGGGCTATAGCACAGGAAAATACGGGAATCGGATGGAATTCTAGTTGTTTTGGCCGTAAAACGCAAAACATGAGGAACGATCATGAAGGAGCGGTAACTATGGTTCCTTAGGTCATATTGCATGTCCCGAAAATTTTTTAGGCGATTGTGGTCCGGGGGCCCGCGCCCACTCGGAAGGCGTGGTCTATAGCACACAAAAATATGCGAATCGGGCGGAATTCTAGTTGTTTGGCCGTAAAACACAAAAAAAAGAGGATCGGTCATGGTGAAGCAGTGACTATGGTTCTTAATGACGTATGTGATGGCCCGAAAATTCTTTTAGGCGATCCGAGTCCAGGGGGCCCGGCCCACTCGGAAGGCATGGGCTATAAGCATAAGAAAATATGGGAATGAGGCGGAATTCTAGTGTTTTGGCCGTAAAACGCAAACAATGAGGAATGATCATGGCGGGGATGTGACTATGGTTCCTTAGGTCGTATTTGATGGCCTGGAAAACTTTTAGGTGATCCGGGTCTGGGGGCCCGGGCGCACTCATAATGCGTGGGCTATAGCATATGAAAATATGGGAATCGGGCAGAATTCTTTTTGTTTTGCCGTAAAATTCAAAACAACGAGGATAGGTCACGGCGAGTCGGTGAATATGGTTCCTTAGGTCGAAATTGATGGCCCGAAAACATTCTAGGCGATCTGGTTCCGGGGGCCCGGGACCACTCGGAAGGCGTGGGCTATATAGCGCACGAAAAAATGGGAATTCGGCGGAATTCTAGTTTTGTTACCATAAAATGCAAAACAAGCGAGGAACGGTCATGGCGGGGCAGTGACTATGGTTCTTTAAGTCGTATTTCATGGCCCGAAAAGTTTTTAGGCGATCGGGGTCCAGGGGCCCGAGCCCACTCGGAAGGCGTGGTCTATAGCACACGAAAATATGGGAATGGGGCGGAATACTAGTTTTTTGGCCGTAAAACGCAAAAAACAAGAGGATCGGTCATGGTGAGGTGGTGACTATGGTTCTTAATGTCGTATTTGATGGCCCGAAAAATTTTGTAGGCGATCCGAGTCTGGGGGCCCAGGCCCACTCGGAAGGCGTATGCTACATCACACAAAAATATGGGAATCAGGCGGAATTCTAGTTTTTTGGCTGTAAAATGCAAAAAATGAGGAATGATCATGGCGGGGCGGTGACTATGGTTCCTTAGGTCGTATTTGATGGCCCAGAAAATTTTTAGGCGACCCTAGTCTGGGGGAACGGGCCCACTCGGAAGGCGTATGCTACATCACACAAAAATATGGGAATCAGGCGGAATTCTAGTTTTTTGGCTGTAAAATGCAAAAAATGAGGAATGATCATGGCGGGGCGGTGACTATGGTTCCTTAGGTCGTATTTGATGGCCCAGAAAATTTTTAGGCGACCCTAGTCTGGGGGAACGGGCCCACTCGGAAGGCGTGGGCTATAGCATATGGAAATATGGGAATCAGGCGGAACTCTTATTTTTTGGCCGTAAAATGCAAAACAACGAGGAACGGTCACAGTGGGTCAGTGAATATGGTTCCTTAGGTCGTAGTTGATGGCCCAAAAAAATTTCAGGCGATCCGGTTCCGGGGAGCTGGGGACCACTCGGAAGGCGTGGGCTATAGCACACGAAAGAATGGGAATCAGGCAGAATTCTAGTTTTCTGACCGTAAAACACAAAACAAGCGAGGAACAGTCATAGCGGGGTAGTGAATATGGTTCCTTAGGTCGTATTTGATGGCCCAAAAAATATTAGACGATATGGGTCCGGGGCCCGGGCCCACTCGCAAGGCGTGGGCTATAACACACAAAAATATGGGAATCGAGCGAAAGTTTACTTTTTTGGCCGCAAAACGCAAAATAAGAAGGAACGGTCATGGCAGGGCGGTGACTATGGTCCCTTAGGTCGTATTTGATGGCCCGAAAAAATTTTAGGCGATCCGGTTCCGGGGTCCCCGAGACCACTCGGAAGGTATGGGCTATAGCACACGAAAGAATGGGAATCAGGCGTAATTCTTGATATTTGGCTGTAAAATGCATAAAAATGAGGAACGGTCATAGAGGGGCGGTGACTATGGTTTCTTAGGTCGTATTAGATGGCTCAGAAAAATTTTAGGTGATCAGAGTCCGGGGGGCCCAGGCCCACTCAGAAGGCTTGGGCTATAGCACACGAAAATATGGGAATCGTGCAGAATTCTAGTCTTTTGGCCTTATAATGCAAAAAAACGAGGAGAGGTCATGTAGGAGCGGTGAATATGGTTTCTTAGGTCATATTTGATGGATCGAAAAATTTTAGACGATCTAATTCTGGGGGGCCCGGCCCACTAGGAAGGCGTGGGCTATAGCACACGAAAATATGGAAATCGGGGGGGATTCTAGTTTTTTGGCCGTAAAACGCAAAGAATGAGGAACGATCATGGAAGAGAGGTAACTATGGTTCCATAGGTCATATTTCATAGCTCGAAAAAGTTTTAGGCGGTCGGGGTCCGGAGGCTCGCGCCCACTCGGAAGGCTTGGGCTATAGCACACGAAAATATGGCAATCTAGCGGAATTCTAGTTTTTTGGCCGTAAAATGCAAAAAACAAGTATCGGTCATGGAGAGGCGGTGACTATGGTTCTTAATGTCGTATTGGATGGCCCAAAAACGTTTTAGGCGATCCGAGTCCGGGGGTGCATGGCCCACTCATCCGACGTGGGCTATATCACACAAAAACATGGGAATTGGGCAGAATTCTACTTTTTTGGCCGTAAAATGCAAACAATGAGGAACGATCATGGCGGGGCGGTGAATATTGTTCCTTAGGTCGTATTTGTTGGCCCTAAAAAATTTTAGGCGATCTGGTTCTGGGGGCCCGGTCTCACTCGGAAGGCGTGGGCTATAGCACACGAAAATATGGTAATCGAGCAGAATTCTAGTTTTTTGGCTGTAAAATGCAAAACAACGAGGAACGATCACGGCGGGTCGGTGAATATGGTTCTTTAGGTCGTATTTGTTCGCCCAGAAATATTTTATGCGATCCAGTTTCGGGGGGCCCGGGCCCTCTCGCAAGGCGTGGGCTATAACACACGAAAATATGGGAATCGAGCGGAATTCTAGTTTTTTGGCCGTAAAACGCAAAAAAAGCAAGGAACGGTCATGGAAGGGCGGTGATTATGGTTCCTTAGGTAGTATTTAATTTCCCAAAAAACTTTAGGCGATCCGGTTTGGCGGGCCCCGGGACCACTCGGAAGGCGTGGGCTATAGCACACGAAAAAATGAGAATCGGGCAGAATTCTTATTTTTGGGCCGTAAAACGCAAAACAATGAGGAACGGTCATGGCGGGGCGGTGACTATGGTTCCTTGGGTCATATTAGATGGCCTGAAAACATTTTTGGTCGATCGGGGTCCGGGGGCCCGGGCCCACTCGGAAGGCGTGGGCTTTAGCACACGCAAATATGGGAATCGGGTGGAATTCTAGTGTTTTTGCCATAAAACGTAAAGAATGAGTAACGATCATGGCGGGGCGGTAACTATGGTTCCTTAGGTTATATTTTTTATGACACGAAAAACTTTTAGGCGATCTGGGTCCGGGGGCCCGGGCCCACTCGGAAGGTGTGAGCTATAGCACACGAAAATATGGGAATTGTACAGAATTCTAGTTTTTTGACCGTAAAATGCAAATGAACGAGGAGAGGTCATGACGGGGTTCTGACTATGGTTCCTTATGTCGTATTTGATTCCTCGAAAAAATTTTAGGCTATCCGGGTCCGGGGGGCCCTGCCCACTGGGAAGGCCTGTGCTATAGCACACGAAAATATGGGAATGGGGCGGAATTCTAGTTTTTTGGCCGTAAAATGCAAATAAACGAGGAACGGTCATGGCGAGGCGGTGACTATGGTTCCTTAGGTCGTATTTGATTGCCCGAAAATTTTTTAGGTGATCGGGGTCCGGGGGTCAGGGCCCACTCGGAAGGCGTGGGCTATTAACATACTAAAATATGAGAATCGGGCAAAATTCTACTTTTTTGCCGTAAAATGCAAAAACAACGAGGAACTGTCATAGAGGGGCGGTTACTATGGTTCCTTAGGTTATATTTGATGGCCCGAAAATATTTTGGGCGACCCAGTTCCGGGGGGCCCGGGACCACTCAGAAGGCGTGGGCTATATAGCAGACGAAAATATGGGAATCAGACGAAATTCTAGTTTGTTGACCGTAAAATGCAAAACAATGAGGAGAGATCATGGCGGGGCGGTGACTATTGTTCCTTAGGTCGTATTCGATGGCCCAGTAAAATTTTAGGCGATCCAGGTCTGGGGGCTCCTGCCCACTGGGAAGGCGTGGGTTATAGCACACGGAAATATGGGAATCGGGCGGAATTCTAGTTTTTTTGCCGTAAAACGCAAAAACAATGAGGAACAGTCATGGCGAGGCAGTGACTATGGTTCTTTCAGTCGTATTTGATGGACCGAAAAGAATTTAGGCGATCCGTGTCCGGGGGGCCCGTCCCATTAAGAAGGCGTGGGATATAGCACACGCAAATATGGGAATCGGGCAGAATTCTAGTTTTTTGGCCATAAAATACAAAAAATGAATAACAATCATGGAGGGCTGTGACTATGGTTCCTTAGGACGTATTTGATGGCCTAGAAATTTTTAGGCGATCCTGGTCTTGGGGGCCTGGGCCCACTCGGAAGGCATCGGCTAAAGCTAATGAAAATATGGGAATCGGGCGGAATTCTAGTTTTTTGGCCGTAAAACGCAAAACAACGAGGAACGATCAAGGCGGTACGGTGAATATGGTTCCTTAGGTCGTATTTGATGGCCCAAACATATTTTGGACGACCCGGTTCCGGGGGGCCCGGGACCACTCGGAAGGCGTGGGATATAGCACACTAAAAAATGGGAATCGTGCGGAATTCTAGTTTTTTGGCCTTAAAACGCAAATAAACGAGGAGTGGTCATGGAAGGGTAGTGACTATGGTTCGTTAGGTGGTATTTGATGGCTCAAAAAAAATTTAGGCGATCCGGGTCCGGGGGGCCCTTCCCACTAGGAGGGTGTGAGCTATTGTACACGAAAATACGGGAATGTGGCGAAATTCTAGTTTTTTGGCCGTAAAATGAAAAAGAACGAAGAACGGTCATGGAGAGGTGGTGACTATGGTTCCTTAGGTATTATTTGATGGCCTGGATAATTTTTAGGCGATCAGGGTCCGGGGGCCCGGGCCCACTTGGAAGGCTTGGGCTAAAGCACACGAAAATATGGGAATCGGGCGGAATTCTAGTTTTTTGGCCGTAAAATGCAAAACAACGAGGAACGGTCATGCCGGGGTGGTGACTATGGTTCCTTAGTTAGTATTTGATCTCCCAAAATTATTTTAGGAGACTTGGTTCCGGGGGGCCCTGCACCACTCAGAAAGCATGGGCTAGCACACGAAAAAATGCGAATCGGGCAGAATTCTTATTTATTTGCCGTAAAATGGAAAAAAATGAGGAACGGTCATTGCAGGGCGGTGACTATAGTTTCTTATGTCGTATTTGATGGCCCAAAAAAATTTTAGGCGATGGGGGTCCGGGGGGCCTGGGCCCACTCGGAAGGGATGGGCTATAGCACACGAAATTATGGGAATCGGGCCAAATTCTAGTTTGTTGGCCGTACAACGCAAACAAACGAGGAGAGTTCATGCAGGGACAGTAACTATGGTTCCTTAGGTCATATTTGATAGACCAAAAAAAATTTTGGCGATCCGGGTCCGGGGGGCCCTGCCCACTGGGAAGGCATAGCACACGAAAATATGGGAATCTGGCAGAATTCTAGTTTTTTTTGCCGTAAACCGCAAAAACAATGAGGAACAGTCATGGCGAGGCAATGAATATGGTTCTTTAGTTTGTATTTGATGGACCGAAAAGAATTTAGGCGAATCGAGTTTGGGGGGCCCGGCCCATTCGGAAGGCGTAGGATATAGCACACGCAAATATGGGAATCGAGCAGAATTCTAGTTTTTTGGCCATAAAATGCAAAACATGAGGAAAAATTATGGCGGGGCTGTGACTATGGTTCCTTAGGTAGTATATGATGGCCTGGAAAATTATTAGGCGATCCGGGTCCTGGGGGCCCGGGCCCACTCAGAAGGCGTGGGCTAAAGCACACGAAAATATGGGAATCGGGCGGAATTCTAGTTTTTTGGCCGTAAAACGCAAAACAACAAGGAACGATCAAGGAGGGTTGGTGAATATGGTTCCTTAGGTCGTATTGGATGGCCCGAACATATTTTGGACGACCCGGTTCCGGGGGGCCCGGGACCACTCAGAAGGCGTGGGATATAGCACACGAAAAAATGGAAATCATGCGGAATTCTAGTTGTTTGGCCTTAAAACGCAAATAAACGAGGAGTGGTCATGGCAGGGCGGTGACTATGGTTCCTTAGGTGGTATTTGATGGCTCAGAAAAATTTTAGGCGATACGGGTCCGGGGGGCCCTTCCCACTAGGAAGGCGGGGGCTATAGTACACGAAAATATGGGAATGGGGCGCAATTCTAGTTTTTTGGCCGTAAAATGAAAAGAACCGAAGAATGGTCATGGCGAGGTGGTGACTATGGTTCCTTAGGTCGTATTTGATGGCCCGGATAATTTTTAGGCGATTAGTGTCTGGGGGCTCGAGCCCACTTGTAAGGCGTGGGCTTCACGAAAATATGGGAATGGGGCGCAATTCTAGTTTTTTGGCCGTAAAATGAAAAGAACCGAAGAATGGTCATGGCGAGGTGGTGACTATGGTTCCTTAGGTCGTATTTGATGGCCCGGATAATTTTTAGGCGATTAGTGTCTGGGGGCTCGAGCCCACTTGTAAGGCGTGGGCTTCACGAAAATATGGGAATGGGGCGCAATTCTAGTTTTTTGGCCGTAAAATGAAAAGAACCGAAGAATGGTCATGGCGAGGTGGTGACTATGGTTCCTTAGGTCGTATTTGATGGCCCGGATAATTTTTAGGCGATTAGTGTCTGGGGGCTCGAGCCCACTTGGAAGGCGTGGGCTTCACGAAAATATGGGAATCAGGCGGAATTCTAGTTGTTTGGCCGTAAAATGCAAAAAATGGAGGAACAGTAATGGCGCGATGGTGACTATGGTTCCTTAGTTAGTATTTGATGGCCCGAAAATATTTTGGGCGACCCAGTTCCGGAGGGCCCTGGACCACTCAGAAGGCGTGAGCTAACACACAAAAAAATGGGAATCGGGCAGAATTCTTGTTTTTTGGCCGTAAAATGGAAAACAACGAGGAATGGTCATTGTGAGGCTATGGTTTCTTAGGTCGTATTCGATGTCCAGGAAATATTTTAGGCTACTGGGGTCGGGGTGCCTAGGCCCACTCGGAAGGCATGGGCTATAGCACACGAAAATATGGGAGTCGGGCCAAATATTAGTTTGTTGGCCGTAAAACGCAAAACAACGAGGAGATTTCATGGCGGGACAGTGACTATGGTTCCTTAGGTCTTATTTGATGGCCCAGAAAAATTTTAGGCGATCTGGGTCCGGGGGGCCTTGCCCACTGGGAAGGCATAGCACACGAAAATATGGGAATCTGGCGGAATTCTAGTTTTTTTGCCGAAAACCGCAAAAACAATGAGGAACGGTCATGGAGAGGCGGTGAATATGGTTCTTTAGTTCGTGTTTAATGGACCGAAATGAATTTAGGCGATCCGAGTCCGGGGGCCCGGCCCACTCGGAAGGCGTAGGATATAGCACACGAAAATATGGGAATCAGGCAGAATTCTAGTTTTTTGTCCATAAAATGTAAAACATGAGAAACAATCATGGCGGGGCTGTGACTATGGTTCCTTAGGTCGTATATAATGGCCTGAAAAAAATTTAGGCGATCCATCCTGGCGGCCCGGGCCCACTCGGAGAGCGTAGGCTAAAGCACACGAAAATATAAGAATCGGACGGAGTTCTAGTTTTTTGGCCGTAAAACGTAAAACAATGAGGAACAGTCAAGGCGGGGCGGTGACTATGGTTCCTTAGGTCATATTTGATGGCCCGGAAAATTTTTAGGCGATCGGGGTTAGGGGTCCCGGGATCACTTGGAAGGCGTGGGCTATAGCACACGAAAAAATGGGAATTGGGCGAAATTCTAGTTGTTTGGCCATAAACGCAAATAAACGAGGAACGGTCATGGCGGGGCAGTGACTATGGTTCCTTGGGTCGTATTCGATAGACGAAAAAGTTTTAGGGGATCGCCGTCCGGGGGGCCGGGCGCACTCGGAAGGCGTGGGCTATTGCACACGAAAATATGGGAATAAGGCGAAATTCTAATTTTTTTGCCATAAATCGCAAAAACAATCAGGAACGGTCATGGCGAGGTGGCGACTATGGTTCTTTAGGTCGTATTTGATGGACCGAAAAGAATTTAGGTGATCCGAGTCCGGGGGCCCCAGCCTAATCGAAAGGCGTGGGCTAAAGCACACGAAAATATGGGAATCGGGCGGAATTCTATTTGTTTGGCTGTAAAATGCAAAGCAACGAGGAAGGGTCATGCAGGGACGGTGACTATGGTTCCTTAGGTCGTATTTGATGGCCCGGAAAAAATTTTAGGCGATCAGATTCTGGGGGGCACAGGATCACTCGGAAGCCGTGGGCTATAGCACACGAAAATATGGAAATCAGGCGAAATGCTAATTTTTTGGTCGTAAAACACAAAAAATGAGGAACGATCATAGTGGGGCAGTGGCTATGGTTCCTTAGGTCGCATTTGATGGCTCAAAAAAGTTGTAGGCGATCCAGGTCTGGGGGCCCAGACCCACTCGGAAGGCGTGGTCTAAAGCACACGAAAATATGGGAATCGGGCAAAATGCTAGTTGTTTGGCTGTAAAATGCAAAGTAATGAGGAACGGTCATGGCGGGGTGGTGACTATGGTTCCTTATGTTGTATTTGATGGCCCAAAAAAATTTTAGGCGATCTGGTTCCGGGGGCACGGGACCACTCGGAAGGCGTGGGCTATAGCACATGAAAAAATGGGAATAGGGCAGAATTCTAGTTGTTTGGCCGTAAAAAATAATACAAAGAGGAATAGTCTTGGCGAGGTGGTGACTATGGTTTTTAAAGTTGTATTTTATGGCCCGAAAATATTTTAGGAGATCCGAGTCCAGGGGGGGCCGGCCCACTCCGAAGGCGTGAGTTATAGCACACGCAAATATAGGAAACAGGCGGAATTCTAGTTTTTTGGCCGTATTACACAAAAAATGAGGAACGATCCTGGCGGGGCAGTGACTATGGTTCCTTAGATCGTATTTGATGGCCCAAAAAATTTTTAAGAGATCCGGGGGGCCCGGGCCCACTCCGAAGACGTGGGCTATAATACACGAAAATTGGGAATCGGGTGGAATTTTCATTTTTTGGCCGCCAAAATGCAAAACAACGGGGAACGGTCATGGCGGGTCGGTGAATATGGTTCCTTAACTCGTATTTGATGGCTCAGAAAAATTTTAGGCGATCCATTATTGGGGGGCCCGGGACCACTCGGAAGGCGTGGGCTGTAGCACACGAAAAAATGGGAATCAGGCGGAATTCTAGTTTTTTTTGCCATAAAACGCAAAACAAGTGAGGAATCGTCATGCAGGGTGGTGACTATAGTTCCTTAGGTCGTATTTGATGGCCCACTCGCAAGGCGAGGGCTATAGCACATGAAAATATGGGAATCGGGCGGAATTCTAGTTTTTTGGCCGTAAAATGCTAAAACACGAGGAACGGTCATGGCAGGGCGGTGACTATGGTTCCTTAAGTTGTATTTGATGGCCCGGAAAACTTTTAGGCGATCCGGTTCCGGGGGGGCCCGCGACCACTCGGAAGGCGTGGGCTATAACACACGAAAAAATGAGAATCAGGCAAAATTCTTGTTTTTTGGCCGTAAAATGCAAAACAAACGAGGAACGGTCATCGCAGAGCGGTGACTATGGTTCCTTAGGTCGTATTGGATTGCCCAAAAATGTTTTAGGTAATCGGGGTCCAGGGTGCCCGGGACCACTCAGAAGGCTTGGGCTATAACACACGCAAATATGGGAATCAGGCAGAATTTTAGTGATTTGACCATAAAATGCAAAACACGAGGAACGATCAAGGTGGGGTGGTGACTATGGTTCCTTAGGCCATATTTTATGGCCCGAAAGTTTTTAAGTGATCTAGGTCTGGGGGGCCGGGCCCACTCGGAAGGCAGAAAATATGGGAATTAGGCAGAATTCTAGTTTTCTAGCCGTAAAATGCAAATAAACGAGGAACGGTCATGGTGGGCGGTGACTATGGTTCTTTAGATCGTATGATATGGTCCAAAAATAAATTAGGCGATCCGGGTCCGGGGGGCCTGAGCCCACTCGGAAAGCATGGACAATAGCACACGAAAATATGGGAATCGGGCGGAATTCTAGTCTTTTGGCCGTAAAACGCAAAAAAATGAGGAACGGTCATGGCGAGGCGGTGACTATGGTTACTTAGGTCTTTCTTGATGGCCCGAAAAAATTTAAGGCGATCCGGTTCTGGAGGGGCCCGGCCCACTCGAAAGGCGGCACACGAAAATATGGAAATCGGTCGGAATTTTAGTGTTTTGGTCGTAAAATGCAAAACAACGAGGAAGGTCATGGCGGGGTGGTGACTACGGTTACATAGGTCGTATTTGATGGCCCTGAAAAATTTTAGGAGATTTGGGTCCTGGGGGCCCTACCCACTGGGAAGGCGTGGGCTATAGCACACGAAAATATGGGAATCAGGTGGAATTCAAGATTTGTTGCCGTAAAACGCAAACAAAACGAGGAACGGCCATGGCGGGGCAGTGACTATGTTTCCTTAGGTCTTACGTGATGGCCCGAAAAACTTTAAGGCGATCCGGTTCCAGGAGGGGCCCGGCCCACTCGGAAGGCGGCACACGAAAATATGGAAATCGGTCAGAATTCTAGTGTTTTGGCCGTAAAACGCAAAACAACGAGGAATATCATGGCGGGGCGGTGACTATGGTTCCATAGGTCGTATTTGATGGCCCTGAAAAAATTTAGGCAATGCAAGTCTTGGGGGCGGTGCCCACTGGGAAGGCGTGGGCTATAGCACACGAAAATATGGGAATCAGGCGGAATTCTAGATTTTTGGTCGTAACCCGCAAAATAAACGAGGTACGATCATGGTGGGGCGGTGACTATGGTTCCTTAGGTCGTATTTGATGGACCTGAAAAATTTTAAGCGATCCGGGTCCTGGGGGCCCTGCCCACTGGGAAGGCGTGGGCTATAGCACACGAAAATATGGTAAACGGGTGGAATTCTAGTTTTTTGGCCGTAAAACGCAAAAGAATAAGGAACGGTCATGGCGGGGGAATGACTATGGTTCCTTAGATCGTAATTGATGGACCGGAAAAGTTTTAGGCGATCTAGGTCCGGGGGCCCTGCCCACTGGGAAGGCGTGGGCTATGGCACACGAAAATATGGAAAAAGGGTGGAATTCTAGTGTTTTAGCCGTAAAACGTAAAATAATGAGGAACGGTGATGGCTGGGTGGTGACTATGGTACATTATGTTCAATGTTATGGCTCGAAAAAATTTTAGGCGATCCGGGGACCCCTGCCCACTTAGAAAGCGTGGGCTATAGCACACAAAACTATGGGAATCGGGAGGAATTCTAGTTTTATGGCCGTAAAACGCAAAACAATGAGGAACTGTCATGGCGGGGCGGTGACTATTGTACCTTAGATTCAATTTGATGGCCCGAAAAAATTTTAGGCGATATGAGTCCAGGGGGACCCGCACACTTGGAAGGCGTGGGCTATAGCACACGAAAATATGGAAAAAGGGTGGAATTCTAGTGTTTTGGCCGTAAAACGCAAAATAATCGAGGAACGGTCATGGAGGGTGGTGACTATGGTTCCTTAGGTCGTATTTGATGACCCGGAATAATTTTAGGTGATTCAGGTCCAGGGGTCCCTGCCCACTGGGAAGGCGTGGGCTATAGCACACGAAAATATAGGAATCAGGAGGAATTCTAGTTTTTTGGCCGCAAAACGCAAAAGACCGATCAACGGTCATGGCAGGGCGGTGATTATGGTACCTTATGTTCAATTTGATGGCCCGAAAATGTTTTAGGCGATTTGGGTCCGGGGGTTCAGCCCACTGGGAAGGCGTGGGCTATGGCACACGAAAATATGGAAAAAGAGCGGAATTCTAGTTTATTTGGCTATAAAACGCAAAATAACGAGGAACGGTCATGGCGGGGTGGTGACTATGGTACATTATGTTCAATATTATGGCCCAGAAAAATTTTAGGCGATCCGGGTCCGGGGCGCCCTGCCCACTAGGAAGGCGTGGGCTATAGCACACGAAAATATTGGAATCGGGCGGAATTCTAGTTTTATGGCCGTAAAATGCAAAACAATGAGGAAATGTCAAGGAGGGGAAGTGACTATTGTACCTTAGATTAAATGTTATGGCTCGAAAAACGTTTTAGGCTATCTGGGTCCGGGGGGACCCGCCCACTGGGAAGGCGTGGGCTATCGCACACGAAAATACGGGAAATAGGCAGAATTCTAATTTTTTCGTCGTAAAACTCAAAATAAAAGAGGAACGGTCATGGCGGGCGGTGACTATGGTTCCTTAGGTCGGGCAGAATTCTAGTATTTTGGCCGTAAAATGCACAAAAACGAGGAACTGTCATGGCGGGGCAGTGACTATAGTACCTTAGGTTCAATATGATGGCCGAATGAATTTTAGGCGATCCGGGTCCGGGGGGCCCTGCCCACAGGGAAAGCGTGTGCTATAGCACACGAAAATATGGGAATCAGGCGGAATTCTAGTATTTTGGCTGTAAAACGCAAAATACACGAGGAACGGTAATGGCGGGATGGTGATATGGTTCCTTAGGTCGTATTTTATGTCCCTAAAAACTTTTAGTCGATCCGGGTCCAGGGGGCCCTGCCCACTGGGAAGGCGTGGGCTATAGCACACTAAAATATGGGAATCAGGCGGAATTCTAGTTTTTTGGCCGTAAAATGCTAAAACACGAGGAACGGTCATGGCAGGGTAGTGAATATGGTTCCTTAGGTCGTATTTGATGGCCCAAAAAATTTTAGGCGATTCGGTTGCGGGAGGCCCGGGACCACTCGCAAGGCATGGACTATAACACACGAAAAAATGGGAATCAGGCGGAATTCTTGTTTTTTTGCGGTAAAATGCAAAACAACGAGGAACGGTCATGTCAGGGTGGTGACTATGGTTCCTTAGGTCATACTAGATTGCCCGGAAAACTTTTAGGCAATTGGGGTCCGGGGTGCCCGGGACCACTCGGAAGGCGTGGGCATAGCACACGAAAATATGGGAATCGGGCAGAATTTTAGTTTTTTGACCGTAAAATGCAAAACACGAGGAACGATTAAGGCGGGGCGGTGACTATGGTTCCTTAGGTCGTATTTTATGGCCCGAAATTTGTTTAAGTGATCCGGGTCTGGGGGGCCTGGCCCACTCGGAAGGCGTGGGCTATAGCACACGAAAATATGGGAATTAGGCAGAATTCTAGTTTTCTGGCCGTTAAACATAAATAAACGAGGAACAGTCATGGCGAGCGGTGACTATGGTTCCTTAGATCGTATGATATGGCCCAAAAATAAATTAGGCGATCCGGGGGGCACGGTCCCACTCGGAAAGCATGGACAATAGCACTCGAAAATATGGGAATCGTGCGGAATTCTAGTTTTTTGGCAGTAAAACGCAAAAGAATGAGGAACGGTCATGGAAGGGCAGTGACTATGGTTACCTAGGTTGTACTTGATGGCCCGGAAATATTTAAAGCGATCTGGTTCTGGAGGGGCCTGGCCCACTCGGAAGGTGGCACAGAAAATATGAAAATCGGTCGGAATTCTAGTGTTTTGGCCATAAAACGTAAAACAACGAGGAAGGTCATGGTGGGGTGGTGAATATTGTTCCATAGGTCGTATTGGATGGCCTTGAAAACTTTTAGGCGATTCGGGTCCTGGGGGCCCTGCCCACTGGGAAGGCGCGGGCTATACCACACGAAAATATGGGAATCAGGCGGAATTCTAGATTTTTGGCCGTAACCCGCAAAATAAACAAGGTACGATCATGGCGGGGCGGTGACTATGGTTTCTTAGGTCGAATTTGATGGACCTGAAAAATTTTAGGCGATTCGGGTCCTGGGGACCTTGCCCACTGGGAAGGCGTGGGCTATAGCACACGAAAATATGGGAATCAGGCGGAATTCTAGTTTTTTGGCCGTAAAACACAAAAAAACAAGGAACGGTCATGGCGGGACGATGACTATGTTCCTTAGATTGTAATTGATAGCCCGGAAAAGTTTTAGGCGATCTGGGTCCGGGGGCCCTGCCCACTGGGAAGGCGTGGGTAATGGCACACGAAAATATGGAAAAATGGTGGAATTCTAGTTTTTTGGCCGTAAAACGCAAAATAACGAGGAACGGTCATCGCTGGGTGGTGACTATGGTACATTATACTCAGTTTTATGGCTCGAAAATATTTTAGGCGATCCGGGCGCCCCTGCCCACTAGGAAGGCGTGGGCTATAACACACATTAATATGGGAATCGGTGGCGGGGTGGTGACTATTGTACCTTAGATTCAATTTGTTGGCCCGAAAATATTTTAGGCGATGCGGGTCAGGTGGGACCCGCCCACTGGGAAGGCATGGGCTATAGCACACGAAAATATGGGAAACAGGCAGAATTCTAGTTTTTTGGTCGTAAAATGCAAAATAAACGAGGAACGGTCATGGAGGGATGGTGACAATGGTTCCTTTGGTCGTATTGGATGACCCGGAAAAAGTTTAGGCAATCCGGGTCCGGGGGGCCCTGCCCACTGGGAAGGCGTGGCCTATAGCACACGAAAATATAGTAATGGGGCGGAATTCTAGTTTTTTTGCCGTAAAATGCAGAACAACGAGCAACAGTCATGGCAGGGCAGTGAATATGGTACCTTATGTTCAATTTGATGGCCCGGAAACATTTTAGGCGATCTGGGTCTGGGGGCCCTGCCCACTGGGAAGGCGTGGGTTATGGCACACGAAAATATGGGAAAAGAGCGGAATTCTAGTTTTTTGGCTGTAAAATGCAAAATAACGAGGAAAGGTCACGGCAGGGCAGTGACTATGGTACATTATGTTCAATATTATGGCCCAGAAACATTTTAGGCGATTCGGGTCCGGTGGCCCTGCCCACTGGTAAGACGTGGGCTATAACACACGAAAATATTGGAATCGGGCGGAATTCTAGTTTTATGGCCGTAAAACGCAAAAAAAAGGAGGAACTGTCAAGGCGGGGCGGTGACTATTGTACCTTAGATTCAATGTGATGGCCTGGAATATTTTTAGACGATCTGGGTCCTAGGGGACCCGCCCATTGGGAAGGCGTGGGCTATAGCACACGAAAACATTGGAAACAGGTAGAATTCTAGTTTTTTGGCCGTAAAACGCAAAATAAACGAGGAACGGTCATGGAGGGGAGGTGAATATGGTTCCTTAGGTCGTATTCAATGACCCGAAAATTTGTTAGGTGATCCGGGTCTAGGGGACCCTGCCCACTGGGAAGGCATGGGCTATAGCACACGAAAATATGGGAATCAGGCGGAATTCTAGTGTTTTGGCCGTAAAACACAAAACAACGAGGAAGGGTCATGGAAGGTTGGTGACTATGGTACCTTATGTTCAATTTGATGGCCCGGAAAATTTTTATGTGATCCGGGTCCAGGGGCCCTGCCCACTGGGAAGGCGTGGGCTATAACACAAGAAAATATGGGAATCGGGCGGAATTCTTGTTTTTTGGCCGTAAAATGCATAAAAATGAGGAACTGTCATGGAAGGACAGTGACTATAGTACCTTAGGTTCAATATGATTGCCTGAAAAATATTTAGGCGATCCGGGTCCGGGGGGCCCTGCCCACAAGGAAAGTGTGTGTTATAGCACACAAAAATATGGGAATCAGGCGGAATTCTAGTATTTTGGTTGTAAAACGCAAAATAAATGAGGAACGGTAATGGCGGGGCGGTGACTATGGTTCCTTAGGTCGTATTTGATGGTCCTAAAAACTTCTAGATCATCCGGGTCCAGGGGGCCCTGCCCACTGGGAAGTCGTGGGCTCTAGCACACTAAAATATGGGAATCAGGTGGAAATCTAGTTTTTTAGCCATAAAACGCAAAGAAACGAGGAACTGTCATGGAGGGGGGTGACTATTGTACCTTAGGTTCAATTGGATGGCCCGAAAATGTTTTATGCGGTCCGGGTCCTGGGGGACCTGCCCATTGGGAAGGCGTGGGCAGTACACGAAAATATGGGAATTAGGCAGAATTCTAGTTTTTGGCCGTAAAACGCAAAATAAATGAGGAACGGTCATGGCGGGGTGGTGAATATGGTTCCTTAGGTCGTATTTGATGGACCGTAAAAAGTTTAGGTATCCGGGTCCGGGGGGCCCTGCCCACTGGGAAGGCGTGGGCTGTAACACACGAAAATATAGGAATCAGGCGGAATTCTAGTGTTTTGGCTGTAAAACGTAACAAAACAAGGAACGGTGATGGCGGAGCAGTGACTATGTTACCTTATGTTCAATTTGATGGCCCGTAAAAAATTTAGGCGATTCGGGTCCGGGGCCCTTGCCCACTGGGAAGGCGTGGGTTATAGCACACGAAATATGGGAATCAGGCGGAATTCTAGTATTTTGGCCGTAAAATGTAAAAACATGAGGAACTGTCATGGCGAGGCAGTGACTATGGTACCTTAGGTTCAATTTGATGGCCCTAACAAATTGTAGGCGATCCGGGTCTGGGGGGCCCTGCTCACTGGGAAGGTGTGGGCTATAGCACACGAAAATATGGGTATCAGTGGGAATTCTAGTGTTTTGGGCGTAAAACGCAAATTAAATGAGGAACGGTCATGGCGGGGCAGTGACTATGGTTCCTTAGGTCGTATTTTATGGCCTGAAAAATATTATGGCGATCCGGGTCCGGGGGCCGGGGCCCACTATAAAGGCATGGGCTATAGCACACGAAAATATGAGAATCGGGCAGAATTCTAGTTCTTTGGCCGAAAAATGCAAAACAACGAGGAATGGTCATGGCGCGGAAGTGACTATGGTTCCTTACGTCATATTGTATGGCCGGGAAATATTTAAGGCGATCCGGGTCCGTAGGGGCCCGGCCCACTCGGAAAGCGGCACACAAAAATATGGTAATCGGGCGGAATTCTAGTTTTTTGGCTGTAAAACGCAAAGAACCGAAGAACGGTCATGGTAGGGCAGTGACTATGGTTCCTTAGGTCATATTTGATGGGCCGGAATATTTTTAGGTGATCGGGATCTGGGTCTCGAAAGACGTGGGCTGTAGCACATGACAATTTAGGAATCGGGCAGAATTCTAGTTGTTTGGCCGAAAAACACAAAACAACGAGGAAAGGTCATGGTGGGGAGATGACTATGGCACCTTAGGTTCAATTTGATGGCCCGAAAAAAATTTAGGCGATCAGGGTCCGGGGGGCCTTGCCCACCGGGAAGGCGTGGTCTATAGCACACGAAAATATGGGAATCGGGCGGAATTCTAGTGTTTTGGCCGTAAAACGCAACAAAACAAGGAACGGTCATGGTTGGGCAGTGACTATGGTACCTTATGTTCAATTTGATGTCCCGGAAAAAATTTAGGCGATCAGGGTCCGGGGGGCCTTGCCCACCGGGAAGGCGTGGTCTATAGCACACGAAAATATGGGAATCGGGCGGAATTCTAGTGTTTTGGCCGTAAAACGCAACAAAACAAGGAACGGTCATGGTTGGGCAGTGACTATGGTACCTTATGTTCAATTTGATGTCCCGGAAAAAATTTAGGCGATTCGGGTCCGGGGGGCTTTGCCCACTGGGAAGGCGTGGGTTATAGCACACGAAATATGGGAATCAGGCGGAATGCTAGTATTTTGGCCGTAAAATGCAAAAACACGAGGAACTGTCATGGCGAGGCAGTGACTATGGTACCTTAGGTTCAATTTTATGGCCCTAAAAAATTGTAGGTGATCCGGGTCTGGGGGGCCCTGCCCACTGGGAAGGTGTGGGCTATAGCTCACGAAGATCTGGGAATAAGTCGGAATTCTAGTTTTTTGGGCGTAAAACGCAAAGTAAACGAGGAACAGTCATGGAGGGGCAGTGACTATGGTTCCTTAGGTCGTATTCTATGACCTGAAAAATTTTAAGGCGACCCGGGTGCGGGGGCCCGGGCCCACTCTGAAGGCGTGGGCTATAGCACACAAAAATATGAGAATCGGGCGGAATTCTAGTTCTTTGGCAATAAAATGCAAAAAAATGAGGAACGGTTATGGAGCGGCAGTGACTATGGTTCCTTACGTCGTATGTTATGGCCCGGAAATATTTAAGGCAATTCGGTTCCGTAGGGGCCCGGTCCACTCAGAAAGCGGCACACGAAAATATGGTAATCGGGCGAAATTCTATTTTTTGGCCGTAAAACGCAAAAAACCGAAGAACAGTCATGGCATGGTGGAGACTATGGTTCCTTAGGTCATATTTGATGTCCCGGAAAACTTTTAGGCGATCGGAGTCTGGGCCCTCTTGGAAGGCGTGGGTTGTAGCATATGAAAATTTAGGAATCGAGCGAAATTCTAGTTCTTTGGCCGTAAAATACAAACAAACGAGGAAAGGTCATGGCGGGGCGGTGACTATGGAAACTTAGGTTCAATTTGATGGCCCAAAAAACTTTTAGGCGATCAGGGTCCGGGAGGCCCTGCCCACTGGGAAGGCGTGGTCTATAGCACACAAAAATATGGGAATCGGGCGAAATTCTAGTTTTTTGGCCATAAAACGCAACAAAACAAGGAACGGCCATGGCAGGGCAGTGACTATGGTGCCTTATGTTCAATTTGATGTCTCGGAAAAAATTTAGGCGATTCGGGTCCAGGGGGCCTTGCCCACTGGGAAGGCGTGGGCTTTAGCACACGAAATATGGGAATCAGGCGGAGTTCTAGTATTTTGGCCGCAAAATGCAAAAACACGAGGAACTGTCATGGCGAGGAAGTGACTATGGAACCTTAGGTTCAATGTTACGGCCCGGAAAAATTTTAGGCGATCAGGGTCCGGGGGCCCATGCCCACTGGGAAGGCGTGGTCTATAGCACACGAATATATGGGAATGAGGCGGAATTCTAGTTTTTTGGCCGTAAAACGCAAACAAACGAGGAGCGGTCATGGCGGGGCAGTGACTATGGTTCCTTAGGATGTATTCTATGTCCCAAAAATTGTTAAGGCAATCGGGTTTGGGGGACCGGGCCCACTCGGAAGGCATGGGCTATAGCACACAAAAATATGAAAATCAGGTGGAATTCTAGTTTTTTTGCCGTAAAATGCAAAACCAAATGAGGAACGGTCATGGCAGGGCAGTAATTATGGTTTCTTGGAATGTATTGCATGGCATGGAAAATTTTTAGGCGATCGGGGTCCGAGGTGCCCGAGCCCACACAGAAGGCGTGGGCTATACCACACGAAAATATGGGAATCGTGCGGAATTCTAGATTTTTGGCCGTAAAACGCAAAACAAATGAGGAATGATCATGGCAGGGTGTTGACTATGGTTACTTAGGGCCAGGAAAAAGTTTAGGCGATCGGGGTCCGGGGTGCCCTGCCTGCTAGGAAGGCATGGGCTATAGCACACGAAAATATGGGAATCCGGCGGAATTCTAGGTTTTTGGCCGTAAAACGCAAAAAGCTAGGAACGGTCATGGCGGGGCAGTAACTATGGTTCCTTAGGTCGTATTTCATGGCACGAAAAATTTTTTGGCGATCGTGGTCCGGGGGGCCCAGAACCACTAAGAAGGCGTGGGCTATAGCACACGAAAATATGGGAATCGTGCGGAATACTAGTTGTTTGGGCGTAAAACGCAAATAAATGAGGAATGGTCATGGCAGGGACTTGACTGTGGTACCTTTGGTCTTATTCGATGGCCCGGAAATATTTTAGGCGATCAAGGTTCTGGGGGCCCGAGCCAACTCAGAAATCTTGGGCAATACCACAAGAAAATATGGGAATCGGGAAAATTCTTATTGTTTTGGCCGTAAAACGCATAAAGATGAGGAACGGTCATGGTAATCCAGGTCCGGGGGCTGTAGCACACGAAAATATGGGAATCGGGAGAATTCTAGTTTATTTGGCCATAAATGCAAAAAAAACAAGGAAAGGTCATGGCGAGGCAGTGACTATGGTTTGTATTGCACGGCCCATTAAAGTTTTAGGCAATCGGGGTCCTTGGGGCACGGGCCCACTCAGAAGGCGTGAACTATAGCACACGAAATATGGGAATCGTGTAGAATTCTAGTTTTTTTGCCGTAAAAAGCAAACAAAGGAGGAACGGTCATGGCGGGGCGGTGACTATGGTTCCTTATATCCTATTTGATAGCCCAAAAAAATTTTAGGCGATCCGGGTCCGGAGTGCCTGGCCCCACTCGGAAGGCGTGGGTTATAGCACACGAAAATATGGTAATCGTGCGGAATTCTTGTTTTTTGGCCATAAAAAGCAAACAAATGAGGAACGGTCATGGCGGGGTGGTGAGTATGGTTCCTCAGGTAGTATTTGATGGCCCGAAAATTTTTAGGCGATCCGGGTTTGGGGGGGCCGGGCCCACACGGAAGGAATGGGCTGTAACACATGAAAATATAGGAATCAGGCGGAACTCTAGTTTTTTGGCCGTAAAACGCAAGAAAACGAGGAACAGTCGTGGCAGAGCGGTGACTGTGGTACCTTAGGTCGTATTTGATGGCCCAAAAAATTTTAGGCGATCGGGGTCCGGGGGACCGGGCCCACTCAGAAGGTGTGGGCTATTGCACACGAAAATATGGGAATCTGGTGGAATTCTAGTTCTTTGGACGTAAAACGCAAAATAACGAGGAAAGGTCATGGAGGGGCGGTGACTATGGTTCCTTAGGTCGTATTCTATTTCCTGAAAAAACTTTAGGCGATCCTGGTCCGGGGGGCTCGGGACCACTCGGGAGAAATTCTAGTTGTTTGGCCGTAAAACGCAAAACAAAAAGATGAACGATCATGGCAGGGCGGTAACTATGGTTCCTTAGGTCGTATTTGATGGCCATGAAAAATTTAAGGCAATCCGGGTCCGGAGGGGCACAGCCCACTCGGAAGGAGGCACACGAAAATATGGTAATCGGGGGGAATTCTAGTTGTTTGGCCGTAAAACACAAAAAACAAACAAGGAAAGGTCATGGCGGGGCGGTGACTATGGTTCCTTAGGTCGTATTTGGTGGCCAGAAAAAGGTTTAGGCTATCGGGGTCCGGGGGCCCTGCCTACTAGAAAGGCGTGGGATATAGCACATGAAAATATGGGTATCTGGCGGAATTCTAGTTTTTTGGCTGTAAAATGCCAAACAACTAGGAACGGTCATGGAAGGGTGGTAACTATGGTTCCTTAGGTCGTATTTCATGGCCCATAAAATTTTTAGGCGATCGGGGTCCGAGGAACCGGGCCCACCTAGAAGGCGTGGGCTCTAGCACACAAAAATATGGGAATCGTGCGGAATTCTAGTTTTTTGGCCGTAAAAAGGAAAAGAATGAGGAACGGTCATGGTGGGGGGGGCAGTGACTATGGTTTCTTATGTCCTATTTGATGGCCCAGAAAAAGTTTAGGCGATTCGGGTCCGGAGGACCCTGCCCACAATGAAGGCGTGGGCTATAGCACCCAAATATATGGGAATCGGACGCAATTCAAGTGTTTTGGCCGTACAATGCCCAAAAATGAGTAACGGTCATGGCGGGATGATGAATATGGTTCCTTAGGTCATATTTTATGGCCCGGAGAAATATTAGGTGATCGGTGTCCGGGGGGCCTGGGCCCACTCGAAGGCATGGGCTACAGCACACGAAAATATGGGAATCGGGCGGAATTCTAGTTTTTTGGCCGTAAAACAAAAAGAATCATAGAGGGGCAGTGACTATGGTTCCTTAGGTCGTTTTTGATTTCCCGGAAAAATTTTAGGCTATCCGAGTCCGGGGGGCTGCCCACTGAGAAGGCGTGGGCTATAGCACACGAAAATATGGGAATCGGGCGGAATTCTAGTTTTTTGGTTGTAAAACGCATAAAACGAGGAACGGTCATGGAGGGGCAGGTCGTATTTGATGGCATGGAAACTTTTAGGCGATCCGGGTCTGGGGGGCCTGGCCCACACGGAAGGCGTCGGCTATAGCACATGAAAATATAGGAATCGAGCGGAATTCTAGTTTTTTGGCCGTAAAATGCAAGAACACGAGGAATGGTCATGGCGTGGCGGTGACTATGGTACCTTGTGTTGTATTTGATGGACCGGAAAAATTTAAGGCGATTCGGGTCCGGGGGGCCCTGCAAACTATGAAGGCGTGGGATATAGCACACAAAAATATAGGAATCGGGCTGAATTCTAGTTTTTTGGCCGTAAAACGCAAAAAACGAGGAACGATCATGGCGGGGCAGTGACTATGGTTCCTTAGGTCGTATTTGATGTCCCGAAAAATATTTAGGCGATCCGGATCTGGGGGCCGGGAACACTCACGAAAATATGGGAATCAAGCGGAATTCTAATTCTTTGGCTGTAAAACACAAAAAAATGATGAATGGTCATGGCGTGGCAGTGACTATGGTTCCTCAGGTCGTATTTGATTGCTCGGAAACATTTTAGGCGATCCGGCTCCGGAGGAGCCTGGCCCACACGGAAGGAAGCACAAATGGTAATCGGGCAGAATTCTAGTTGTTTAGCCGTAAAACGCAAATAATCAAGGAACGGTCATGGAAGGGCATTGACTATGGTTCCTTAGGTCGTATTTGATAGCTCGGAAAAATTTAGGCAATCGGGGTCTGGGCCCACTCGGAAGGGGTGGGCATAGCACACTAAAATATGGAAATCGGGCGGAATTCTAGTTTTTTAGCTGTATAACGCAAAAACATGAGGAAAGGTCATGGTGGGGCGGTGACTATAGTTCCTTAGGTCATATTTGATGGCCCAGAAAAATTTGAGGCGATCGGGGTCCGGCGGGTCTGGGCCCTCTCAGAAGAAGTGGGCTGTAGCACACGCAAATATGAGAATCGGGCAGAATTCTAGTTTTTTTACCGTAAATGTAAAAAACAAGAAAAGGTCATGGCAGGGCAGTGACTATGGTTCCTTAGGTCGTATTTGGTGGCCCGAAAATATTTAAGGCGATCGGGGTCCGGGGGGCCCTGTCCAATAGGAAGGCATGGGCTATAGAACACAAAAATATGGGAATCGGGCGGAATTCAAGTTTTTTGGCTGTTAAACGCAAACAAACGTGGAACGGTCATAGCGGGGAGATTACTATGGTACCTTATGTCGTATTTGATGGCTCGAAAATTTTTTACGCGATCAAGGTCCGAGGGGCCCTGCCCACTGGGAAGGCGTGGGCTATAGCGCACGAAAATATGGGAATCGGGCAGAATTCTAGTTTGTTTGGCCATAAAATGCAAACAAACGAGGAACGGTCATGGCGGGGCGGTGACTATGGTTCCTTAGGTCGTATTTGATGGCCCGGAAAAGTTTTAGGCGATCGGGGTCCGGGCCCACTCGGAAGGGGTGGGCTATAGCACACTAAAATATGGAAATCGGGTGGAATTCTAGTTCTTTGGTATTATAACGCAAAAAATGAGGAATGGTCATGGCGGGCAGTAACTATGGTTCCTTAGGTCGTATTTGATGGCCCGGAAAAATTTTAGGCGATTGGAGTCCGACGGGTCTGGGCCCTCTCGGAAGGCGTGGATTGTAGCACACATAAATATGGGAATCAGGTGGAATTCTAGTTTTTTGGCCGTAAATGCAAAAATACAAGGAAAGGTCATGGTGGGGCGGTGACTATGGTTCCTTAGGTCGTATTTAGTGGCCTGGAAAAAGTTTAGGCGATCGGGGTCCGGGGGGCCCTGTCCACTTGGAAGGCGTGGGCTATCGTAGCGTGGCGATGACTATGATACCTTAGGTCGTATATGATGGCTCAGAAAAATTTTAGGCGATCGATGTCCGGGGGGCCTGGGCCCACTCGGAGGCGGGGCTATAACACACAAAAATATGGGAATCGGGCAGAATTCTAGTTTTTTGGCCGTAAAACGCAAACAAACGAGGAACGTTCATGGTGGGGTAGTGACTATGGTTCCTTAGGTCGTATTTGATATCCCAGAAATATTTAAAGCCATCCGGATCCAGAGGGGCACGACCCATTCGGAAGGAGGCACACTAAAATATGTTAATCGGGCGGAAATATTATTTTTGGCCGTAAAACGAAACAAAATGAGGAACGGTCATGACGGGGTGGTGACTATGGTTCTTTAGGTAATATTTGATGGCCCGAAAATGTTTTAGACGATTCGGGTCCGGGGGGCTCGGGCCCACTCGGAAGCGCTGGGCTATAGCACACGAAAATATAGGAATCAGGCGGAATTCCGCCCATCAAATAGGACCTAAGGAACCATACTCATCGCCCCGCCATAATCTTTCCTCATTCGTTTGCGTTATACGGCCAAAAAACTAGAATTCCACCTGATTTTCATATTTTTGTGTGCTATAGCCCATGCC
>AWOL01S0078702.1:0-11178 GCA_000715115.1 Nicotiana otophora | reverse complement strand
GGCATGGGCTATAGCACACGAAAATATAGGAATCAGGCGGAATTCCGCCCATCAAATAGGACCTAAGGAACCATACTCATCGCCCCGCCATAATCTTTCCTCATTCGTTTGCGTTATACGGCCAAAAAACTAGAATTCCTCCCGATTCCCATATTTTAGTGTGCAATTGCCGACGCCTTCAGAGTAGGCCCGGACCCCCGGATCCTGATCACCTAAAACTTTTTTGTGCCATCAAATACGACCTAAGGAACCATATTCACCGCCCCACCATGACCATTCCTCCTTCGTTTGTGTTTTAAAGAAAAATAACTAGAATTCCGCCCGATTTTCATATTTTCGTATGCTATAGCCCATGCCTTCCGAGTGCGCCCGAGCCCCCCAGACCCCGGTCGCCTAAACTTTTTTCGGACCATATAATACGATCTAAGGAACCATAGTCGCCGCCCTGCCAGGACCGTTCCTCATGTTTTTGCGTTTTATGGCCAAAAAGTAAAATTTTGCCCGATTCCTATATTTTCGTGTGCTATATAGCCCATGCCTTCCGAGTGGGCCCAACCCCCCGGACCCAGAATGCCTAAAAGTTTTTTGGGCCATCAAATTCAACCTAAGGTACCATAGTTACCCCTCCGCCATGACCATTCCTCGTTGTTTTTGCGTTTTACGGCCAAAAAACTAGAATTATACTCGATTCCCATATTTTCGTGTGCAATAGCCCACGCCTTCCCAGTGGGCAAGGCCCCCTGACCCGGATCGCCTAAAAATTTTCCGGGCCATCCAATACGACCTAAGGAACCATAGTCACCGCCCCGCCATAATCTTCTCATTCTTTTGCGTTATACGACAAAAAACTAGAATTTCGCACGATTCCCATATTTTAGTGTGCAATTGCCCACGCCTTCCGAGTGCGCCCGGACCCCCGGAACTCGATCGCCTAAAATTTTTTCAGGCCATGAAATACGACCTAAGGAACCATAGTCACCGCCCCGCCATGACCATTCCTCGTTTGTTTGCATTTGACAGCCAAATAACTAGAATTCCGCCCGATTTCCATATTTTCGTATGCTATAGCCCATGCCTTCCGAGTGGGTCCAGGCCCTCCTAACCCGGATCGCTTAAAATATTTCCGGGCAATCAAATAGGACCTAATTCGTTTGCGTTATTCGGCCAAAAAATTAGAATTCCGCCCGATTCCCATATTTTAGTGTGCAATTGCCCACGCCTTTAGAGTAGGCCCGGACCCCCGGAACCCGATCACCTAAAACTTTTCCGGGCTATCAAATACGACCTAAGGAACCATATTCACCGCCCCACCATGACCATTCCGTGTTCGTTTGCATTTTCCGGCCAAAAAACTAGAATTTCGCTAGCTTCCCTTATTTTCGTGTGTATAGCTAACGCTTTCCGAGTGGGCCCGGTCCCCCGGACCCCGATCGCTTCACATTTTTTCCGGGCCATATAATACGACCTAAGGAACCATAGTCGCCGCCCTTCCAGGACCGTTCCTCATGTTTTTGCATTGTATGGCCAAAAAGTAGAATTCCACCCGATTCCTATATTTTCGTGTGCTATATAGCCCATGCCTTCCGAGTGGGCCCGACCCCAGGACCCAGATCGCCTAAACATTTTTTGGGCCATCAAATGCAACCTAAGGTTCCATAGTTACCCCTCCGCCATGAGCGTTCCTCGATGTTTTTGCATTTTATGGCAAAAAAACTAGAATTCTGCCCGATTCCCATATTTTCGTGTGCAATAGCCCACGCCTTCCTTGTGGGCAGGGCCCCCCTGACCCGGATCCCCTAAAATATTTCCAGGTCATCCAATATGACCTAAGGAACCATCGTCACTGCCCCGCCATAATCATTTCTCATTCTTTTGTGTTATACGGCCAAAAACTAGAATTTCGCCCGATTCCCATATTTTACTATGCAATTTCCCACGCCTTCAGAGTGCGCCCGGACTCCCCGGAACCCGATCGCCTAAAATATTTCCGGGCTATAAAATACGACCTAAGGAACCATAGTAACCGCCCCGCCATCACCATTCCTCGTTTGTTTTGCGTTTTACGGCTAAAAAATTAGAATTCCGCCTGATTCTCATATTTTCGTGTGTTATAGGCATATAGCCCACGCCTTCCGAGTGGCCCCGGGCCCCCAGACCACGATCGCCTACAATTTTTCCGGGCCATGAAATACGACCTAAGGAACCATATGTAGTACCCCGCCATGACTGTTCCTCATTTTTGTTTTTGCATTTACGGCCTAAAAACTAGAATTCCGCCCGATTACCATATTTTCGTGTGCCGCCTTCAGAGTGGGTCGGGCCCCTCCAGACCCGGATTGCCTTAAATGTTTTGGGCCATCAAATACGACCTAAGGAAGCACAGTCATTGCCCCGCTATGACTGTTCCTCGTTGTTTTGCGTTTTACGGCCAAGAAACTAGAATTCCGCCCGATTTCCATATTTTCGTGTGCTATAGCCCACGCCTTCGGAGTGGGCCCGGGCCGCCCGGACCCGAATAGCCTTAAATTTTTATGGGCCATCAAATATGACCTAATGAACCATAGTCACTACCCCTCCATGACCGTTCCTCGTTTTGTTTTGCGTTTTGCGGCCAAAAAACTAGAATTCCACCCAATTCCCATATTTTCGTGTGCTATGCGCACGCCTTCCGAGTGAGTGCGGTCCCCCGGACCCCGATCGCCTAAAAATTTGCCGGGCCATGAAATACAATCTAAGGAACCATAGTTACTGCTCCGCCATGATTGTTCCTCATTTTTGCGTTTTACGACCAAAAAACTTGAATTCCGCCTGATTTCCATATTTTCGTGTGCTATAGCCTACACCTTTCGAGTGGGTAGGACCCCTGGACTCGGATCGCCTAAAATTTTTTCGGGCCTTCAAATATGATCTAAAGAACCATAGTCACCGCCTCGCCATGACCGTTCCTGGTGTTTTTGCATTTTAAGACCAAAAAACTATAATTCTGCGCGATTCCCACATTTTTGTGTGATATAGCCCACGCCTTCCCAGTAGGCAGGGCCCCCCGAACCCGGATCGCCTAAAAGTTTTTCGGGCCATCAAATATGACCTAAGGAACCATAGCCACCGCCCTGCCATGACCGTTCCTGGTGTTTTTGCATTTTAAGACCAAAAAACTATAATTCTGCGCGATTCCCACATTTTTGTGTGATATAGCCCACGCCTTCCCAGTAGGCAGGGCCCCCCGAACCCGGATCGCCTAAAAGTTTTTCGGGCCATCAAATATGACCTAAGGAACCATAGCCACCGCCCTGCCATGACCGTTCCTGGTGTTTTTGCATTTTAAGACCAAAAAACTATAATTCTGCGCGATTCCCACATTTTTGTGTGATATAGCCCACGCCTTCCCAGTAGGCAGGGCCCCCCGAACCCGGATCGCCTAAAAGTTTTTCGGGCCATCAAATATGACCTAAGGAACCATAGCCACCGCCCTGCCATGACCGTTCCTGGTGTTTTTGCATTTTAAGACCAAAAAACTATAATTCTGCGCGATTCCCACATTTTTGTGTGATATAGCCCACGCCTTCCCAGTAGGCAGGGCCCCCCGAACCCGGATCGCCTAAAAGTTTTTCGGGCCATCAAATATGACCTAAGGAACCATAGCCACCGCCCTGCCATGACCGTTCCTGGTGTTTTTGCATTTTAAGACCAAAAAACTATAATTCTGCGCGATTCCCACATTTTTGTGTGATATAGCCCACGCCTTCCCAGTAGGCAGGGCCCCCCGAACCCGGATCGCCTAAAAGTTTTTCGGGCCATCAAATATGACCTAAGGAACCATAGTCACTGCCCCGCCACGACCTCTTCTCTTTTTTAACGTTTACGGAAAAAAACTAGAATTCCGCCCGATTCCCATACTTTCGTGTGCTATAGCCCACGACTTACGAGTGGGCCCAGGGCCAAAATACGACATAAGGAACCATAGTCACCGCCCCTCAATGATCGTACCTCGTTATTTTGCGTTTTACGGTAAAAAAACTAAAATTCAGCCCGATTACCATATTTTCGTGTTCCGCGTTCCGAGTGGGTCGGGCCCCTCCAGACCTGGATCGCCTTAAATTTTTTCGGTCCATCAAATATGACATAAGAAACCATAGTCACCGCCCCTCCATGACTGTTCCTCATTCTTTTTTGCGTTTTACGGCTGAGAAACTAGAATTCCGCATGATTCCCATATTTTTGTGTGCTATAGCCCACGCCTTTTGAGTGGGCACGGGCCGCCCGGACCCGAATAGCCTAAACTTTTTATGGGCCATCAAATACGTCCTAAGGAACCATTGCCACCGCCCCTCCATGACCATTCCTCGTTGTTTTGCATTTTACGGCCAAAAAACTAGAATTTCGCCTGATTCCCATATTTGTGTGTGCTATAGCCCACACTTTCCGAGTGGCCACGGGCCCCCAGGATTCGGATCCCTTAAAAATTTTCTGTGCCATCAAATACGACCTAAGGAACCATAGTCACCGCCTCGCCATGAACGTTCCTAGTTCTTTTGCTTTTTCCGGCCAAAAAATTAGAATTCCGCCTGATTCCCATATTTTTTGGTGCCGCCTTTCGGTTAGGCTAGGCCCTTCCGAACCCGGATCGCCTTAAATTTTTTCGGGCTATCAAATACGACCTAAGGAACCATTTTCACCGTTCCACCATGACCTTTCCTCGTTTTTGTGCCTTTTACGGCCAAGAAACTAGAATTTAGCCCGATTCCCATATTTTTGTGTGCTATAGCCCATGCCTTCTGAGTGGGTCCGGTCTGCCCGGACTCGGATCGCCTAAAAATTTTTCAGGCCATCAAATATGACCTAAACAACCATAGTCATTGCCTTTCCATGACCGTTCCTCATTCTTTTGCGTTTTGCGGCAAAAAACATAACATTTTGCTTGATTCCCATATGTTTGTGTGCTATAGACAATGCCTTCCGAGTGGGCATGGGCCCCCCGGATCCCGATCGCCTAAAATATTTCTAGGACATCAAATACAACCTAAGGAACCATGACCATTCATCATTGTTTTTCATTTTTCGGCCAAAAAACTAGAATTCAGCCCGGTTACCATATTTTCGTGTGCCGCCTTCTGAGTGGGCCGGGCAGCTCCAGACCCGGATCGCCTTAAATTTTTCTGGGCCATCAAATACAACCTAAAGAACCATAGTCACCGCCTCTCCATGACCATTCCTTGTTGTTTTTCGTTTTACAACCAAAAAACTAGAATTCCGCCCGATTCCAATATTTTTGTGTGATATAGCCCACGCCTTCCCATTGGGAAGGGCCACCCGAACCCGGATCGCCTAAAAAATTTTCAGGCCATCAATACGATCTAAAGAACCATAGTCACTGCCTCTCCATGACCGTTTCTCATTTTGATTTGCATTTTACAGCCAAAAAACTAGAATTCCAGCCCGATTCCGATATTTTCGTGAGCTACGCCCACGCCTTCCGAGTGGGCGCGAGCCCTCGGACCCCGATCGCCTAAAATTTGTCGGGCCATGAAATACAATCTAAGGAACCATAGTCACAGCTCCACCAAGATCGTTCCTCATTATTTGCATTTTACGGCCAAAAAACTAGAATTCTGCCCGATTTCCATATTTTCGTGTGCTCCACGCCTTTCGATTTGCCCCCTCCCCCTCCCCCTCGGGATTCGGATCGCCTAAAAATTTTTTGGGCCATCAAATATGATCTAAAAAACCATAGTCACCATCTCACTATGACCGTTCCTGGTTGTTTTTGCATTTTACTGCGAAAAAACTAGAATTCCTCCTCATTCCCACATTTTCGTGATATATAGCCCACGCCTTCCTATTGGGCAGGGCCCCTGGACCCGGATCGCCTAAAAATTTCCCAGGCCATCAAATACGACCTAAGGAACCATAGTCACTGCCCTGACATGACCTTTCTTCATTTTTTGCATTTTACGGCCAAAAACACTAGAATTCCGCACGATTCCCATATTTTTGTGTGCCATAGCCCACGCCTTCCGAGTGGGCCCGGGCCCCCAGGACCCCGATCGCCTAAAGTATTTCCGGGCTATCAAATAATACCTAAGAAATCATAATCACCGCCCCGCCATGACCTTTCCTCATTGTTTTGCATTTTACGGCAAGAAACTTGAATTCCGCCGGATTCCTATATTTTCGTGTGATATATCCCATGCCTTCCCATTGGGCAGGGCCCCCCGGACCCGTATCGCCTAAATTTCTTTCGGGCCATCAAATACGACCTAAGGAACCATAGTCACTACACCGCCACAACCTCTCCTCGTTTTTTTGCGTTATACGGCCAAAAAACTAGAATTCCGCCTGATTCCCATATTTTCGTGTCCTATAGCCCACGCCTTCCGAGTGGGCACGGGCCCCCCGGAAGCGGATAGCCTACAATTTTTTCAGGCCATGAAATACGACCTAAGAAATAATAGTCACCGCCCCTCCATGACCGTTCCTCATTTTGGTTTGCTTTTTGCGGCCAAAAAACTAGAATTCCGCCCGATTCCCATATTTTTGTGTGCTATGCCCACGCCTTCCGAGTGGGTGCGGGCCCCCGGACCCCGATCGCCTAAGAAATTTCTGGGCCATGAAATACGATCTAAGGAACCATAGTTACTACTTCGCCATGATCGTTCCTCATTTTTTGCATTTTACGGCCAAAAAACTTGAATTCCGCGTGATTCCCATATTTGCGTGTGCTATAGCCCACGCCTTTCGAGTGGGCCGGCCCCCCCGGACTCGGATCGCCTAAAATTTTTTTGGGCCATCAAATACGATCTAAAAAACCATAGTCACATCCTTGCCATGACCGTTCCTGGTTTTATTGCGTTTTACGGCCATAAAACTAGAATTCCGCGCGATTCCCACATTTTAGTGTGATATATCCCTCGCCTTCCCAGTGGGCAGGGCCCCCCGAACCCGGATCGCCTAAAAATTTTCCGGGCCATCAAATATGATCTAAGGAACCATAACCACCACCCTGCCATGACCATTCCTTGTTGTTTTTTATTTTACGGCCAAAAAACAAGAATTCCGCCTGATTCCAATATTTTCGTGTGATATAGCCCACGCCTTCCCAGTGGGCAGGGCCACCCGAACCCGGATCGCCTAAAAGTTTTTCGGGCCATCAAATACGATCTAAAGAACCATATTCACTGCCTCGCCATGACCATTTCTCATTTGTTTTTGCGTTGTACAGCCAAAAAACTAGAATTCCAGCCCGATTCCGATATTTTCATGAGCTATGCCCACGCCTTCCGAGTGGGCGCGGGCCTTCGGACCCCGATCGCCTAAAAATTTACCGGGCCATGAAATACGATATAAGGAACCATAGTTACTGCTCCGCCATGATCGTTCCTCAATTTTGCGTTTTACGGCCACAAACTTTGAACTCCTCCTGATTCCCATATTTTCGTGTGCTATAGCCCACGCCTTTCGTGTGGGCTGGCCCCCCGGACTCGGACTGCCTAAATTTTTTTGGGCCATCAAATACAATCTAAAGAACCATAGTCACCGCCTCTCCATGACCGTTCCTGGATTTTTTGCGTTTTAAGGCCAAAAAACTAGAATTCCGCGCGATTCCCACATTTTTGTGTGATATAGCCAACGCCTTCCTAGTGGGCAGGGCCCCCCGAACCCGGATCGCCTAAAGTTTTTCGGGCCATCAAATATGACCTAAGGAACCATATCCACCGCCCTGCCATGACCGTTCCTCGTTGTTTTGCGTTTTACGAACAAAACACTAGAATTCCGCCTATTTCCTATATTTTGGTGTGCTAGCCCACACCTTCCGAGTGGCCACGGGCCCCCAGGATTCGGATCCCCTAAAATTTTTCTGGGCCATCAAATATGACATAAGGAACCATAGTCACCGCCACGCCATGACCGTACCTCTTATTTTGCGTTTTACGGCCAAACAACTAAAATTTAGCCCGATTACCATATTTTCGTATGCCTTGTTCCGAGTGGGTCGAGCCCCTCCAGACCTGGATCACCTAAAAATTTTATGGGCCATCAAATACGACCTAAGAAACCATAGACACCTCCCCTCCATGACCGTTCCTCGTTGTTTTGCATTTTCCGGCCAAACAACTAGAATTCCGCCCGATTCCCATATTTTCGTGTGCTATGCCCACGCCTCCCGAGTGGGCGCGGGCCCCTGGACCCCGATCGCCTTAAAATTATTTGGGCCATGAAATACAATCTAAGGAACCATAGTTACCGCTCCGCCATGATCGTTCCTCATGTTTTGCGTATTACAGTCAAAAAACTAGAATTCCGCCCGATTCTCATATTTGCATGTGCTATAGCCTACGCCTTCCGAGTGGGCCTAGCCCCCAAGACTAGGATCGCTTAAAAAATTTTTGGGCCAGCAAATACGACCTAAAGAACCATAGTCACCACCTTGCCATGACCGTTCCTCGCTTTTTTGCGTTTTACGGCCAAAAAACTAGAATTCTGCCTGATTCCCATATTTTCGTGTGCTATAGCCCATGCCTTCCGAGTGAGTCCGGGTCGCCTGGACTCTGAGCGCCTAAATTTTTTTTGGGCCATCAAATACGACATAAAGAATCATAGTCACCGCCTCTCCATGACCGTTCCTCAATGTTTTTGCGTTTTACGGCCAAAAAACTAGAATTCCGCCCGATTCCCATATTTGCGTATGCTATAGCCCATGCCTTTCGAGTGGGCCGGGCCCCGCGGACTCGGATCGCCTAAAAATTTTTCGAGCCATCAAATACGACCTAAATAACCATATTCACTTACTCGCCATGACCGTTCCTCATTAGTTTTGCGTTTTACGGCCAAAATACAAGAATTCCGCCCGATTCTCATATTTTCATGTGCTATAGCCCACGCCTTCCGAGTGGGCAGGGCCCCCCGACCCGGATCGCCTAAAATTTTTCCAGGCCATGAAATACGACCTAAGGAACCATAGTCACCGCCCCGCCATGAGCGTTCCTTGTTGATTTACGTGTTACGACCAAGAAACTAGAATTCCGTCTGATTCCCATATTTTCGTGTGCCACAACCCATGCCTTCCGAGTGGGCAGGGCCCCCTGAACCCGAATCGCCTAAAAGTTTTTCGGGCCATCAAATATGACCTAAGGAACTATAGTCACTTCCCCACCATAAACTCGCCTCTTTTTAGGCATTTTACGGCCAAAAAACTAGAATTCCGCCTGATTCCCACATTTCGTTTGCTATACCCCACGCCTTCCGAGTGGGCCCGGGCCCCTCGGATTCCTATCGCCTAAAATTTTTCCACGCCATCAAATATGACCTAAAGAACTATAATCACCGCACCACTAAGATCGTTCCTCATTTGTTTGCGTTTTACGGCCAAAAAACTAGAATTCAGCCCGATTACCATATTTTCGTGGGCCGTCTTCCGAGTGGGTCAAGCCCCTCTAGACCCGGATCGCCTTAAATTTTTCCAGACCGGCCATGACCGTTCCTCGTTTTTTTTTTGCGTTTTACGGCCAAGAAACTAGAATTTTGTCTGATTTTCATATTTTCGTGTGCTATATGCCACGCCCTCTGAATGGGCGCGGGCCGCCCAGACCCGAATAGCCTTAAATTTTTATGGGCCATCAAATACGACCTAAGGAACAATAGCCACTTCCCCGCCATGACCGTTCCTCATTGTTTTGCCTTTACGGCCAAAAAACTATAATTTTGCCCGATCCCCATATTTTCGGGTGCTATAGCCTACGCCTTCCGAGTGGGCACGAGCCCCCCGGAACTGGATCGCCTACAAGTTTTTCGAGCCATCAAATATGACATAAGGAAAAATAGTCACCTCTTCGCCAAGATCGTTCATCTTTTTTTTACGTTTTACGGCCAAAAACATTAGAATTCTGCCCGATTCCCATATTTTCGTGTGCTATGCCTACGCCTTCCGAGTGGGCGGGGGCCCCCGGACCCCGATCGCCTAAATATTTTCCAGACCATAAAATACGATCTAAGGAACCATAGTTACCGCTCCTCCATCAACGTTCCTCATTGTTTTGCGTTCCAATAAACAAGAATTCTGCCAGATTCCCACGCCTTCTGAGTGGGCCCTGGCCACCCGGACCCGAATAGCCATAAATTTTTATGGGCCATCGAATACGACCTAAGGAACAATAGCCACCACCCCGCCATGACCGTTCCTCATTTCTATTGCCTTTTACGACAAAAAAAATTAGAATTCCGCCCGATTCCCATATTTTCGTGTGCTATAGCCCACGCCTTTCAAGTGGGTCGGGCCCCCCAGACTCAGATCGCCTAAAATTATTTTGGGCCATCAAATACGACCTAAAGTACTATAATCACCGGCTCTCCATCACCGTTTCTCGTTTATTTTGCGTTTTACGGCCAAAAAACTAGAATTCCGCCCGATTCCCATATTTTCGAGTGCTATAGCCCACGCCTTCCGAGTGGGCTGGGCCTCCGGACTCGGATCGCCTAAAATATTTTGGGCCGTCAAATACGACCTAAAGAACCATAGTCACCACCTCTCCATGACCGTTCCTCATTGTTTTGCGTTTTACGGCCAAAAAATAAGAATTCTGCCGATTCCCATATTTTCGTGTGCTATAGCCCACGCCTTCCCAGTAGGCTTGGCCCCCCGGACTCGGATCGCCTAAAATTTTTTCAGACCGTCAAATATGACCTAACGAACCATAGTCACCACCTCGCCATGACCGTTCCTCATATTTTGCGTTTTACAGCCAAAAAACTAGAATTCCGCCCGATTCCAATATTTTCGTGTGCTATAAGCCCACGCCTTCCGAGAGGTCTGGGCCCCCCGGACTCGGATCGCCAAAACTTTTTTTGTGCCAACAAATATGACCTAAAGAACCATAGTCACCATCTCTCCATGACCGTTCCTCATTTGTTTGCGTTTTACGTCCAAAAAACTAGAATTCAGCCTCATTACCATATTTTCGTGTGCCACCTTCCGAGTGCGTCGGGTCCCTCCAGACTCGGATCGCCTTAAATTTTTCCGGTCCATCAAATATGACCTAATAAACCATAGTCAACCCCGCCATGACCTCTCCTTGTTTGTTTTTGCATTTTATGACCAAAAAACTAGAATTACGCCCGATTCCCATATTTTCGTGTGTTATATCCCACACCTTCTGAGTGGGCCCGGGCCTCCCAGACCCGAAT
>AWOL01S0078700.1:0-25103 GCA_000715115.1 Nicotiana otophora | reverse complement strand
CTATATCCCACACCTTCTGAGTGGGTCCGGGACTCCCAGACCCGAATAGCCTTAAATTTTTATAAGCCATCCAATACGACCTAAGGAACCATAGTCACTGCCCTACCATGACCGTTCCTCGTTGTTTTGCGTTTTATGGCCAAAAAACTAGAATTCTGCCCGATTCCCATATTTTCGTGTGTTATATCCCACACCTTCTGAGTGGGTCCGGGACTCCCAGACCCGAATAGCCTTAAATTTTTATAAGCCATCCAATACGACCTAAGGAACCATAGTCACTGCCCTACCATGACCGTTCCTCGTTGTTTTGCGTTTTATGGCCAAAAAACTAGAATTCTGCCCGATTCCCATATTTTTGTGTGCTATAGCCCACGCCTTTCGAGTGGGTCAGCCCCCCGTACTTGTATCGCCTAAAATTCTTTTGGACCATCAAATATGACCTAAAGAACCATAGTTACCACCTCGCCATGGCCGTTACTCATTTGTTTTGCGTTTTACGTCCAAAAAACTAGAATTCCGCTTGATTCCCATATGTTCGTGTGCTATATAGCCCACGCCTTCCGAGTGGGCAGGGCCCCCCGGACCCGGATCGCATAATATTTTTCCAGTCCGTGAAATATGACTTAAGGAACCATAATCACCGCCTCGCCATGACCGTTCCTCATTTTTTGCGTTTTACAGCCAAAAAACTAGAATTCCGCCTGATTTCCATATTTTCGCGTGCTATAGCCCACGCCTTTCGAGTGGGCTGGGGCCACCAGACATGGATCGCCTAAACATTTTTGAGGCCGTCAAATACGACTGTAAATAACCATAGTCACTACCTTGCCATGACCGTTCCTAATTATTTTTGCGTTTTACGGCCAAAAAACTAGAATTTCGCCTGATTCCCATATTTTTGTGTGCTATAGCCCACGTCTTCCGAGTGGGCCCGGGCCTCCTGACCCCATCGCCTAAACGTTTTCCGGGCATCAAATTCGACCTAAGGAACCATAGTCACCGCCCCGCCATGACTGTTCCTCGTTGTTTTGCGTGTTACAGCCAAGAAACTAGAATTCCGTCTGATTCCCATATTTTCGTGCGCTATAGCCCATGCCTTCCGAGTAGGTCCGGGCCGCCGGAACTCGGATCACCTAAATTTTTTTCGGGAAATCCAATATGACCTAAAGAACCATAGTCATCGCCTTTCCATGACCGTTCCTCATTATTTTGCGTTTTACATCCAAAAAACTAGAATTCAGCCCGATTACCATATTTGCATGTGCCAGCTTTCCGAGTGGGTCGGGCCCCTCCAGACCCAGATCGCCATAAATTTTTCCTGGCCATCAAATATGACCTAAGAAACTATAGTAACCACCCCTCCATGACCTCTCCTCATTTGTTTTTGCATTTTACGACCAAAAAACTAGAATTACGCCTGATTCCCATATTTTCGTGTGCTATATCCCACACCTTCTGAGTAGGGCCGGGCCTCCCAAACCCGAATAGCCATAAATTTTTATAAGCCATCAAAAACGACCTAAGGAACCATAGTCACCGTCTTTCCATGACCGTTCCTCGTTGTTTTGCGTTTTACGGCCAAAAAACTAGAATTTCGCCGATTTCCATATTTTCGTGTGCTATAGCCCACGCCTTCCGAGTGGGCACGGGCCCCCCAAAACCGGATCGCCTACAAATTTTTCGGGCCATAAAATACGACTCATGGAACAATAGTCACCACCCCTGCCAAGACCGTTCCTCATTGTTTTGCATTTTACGGAAGAAAAACTAGAAATCCGCCCGATTCTCATATTTGCGTGTGCTATAGCCCACGCCTTCCGAGTGGGTCGGGCCCCCGGACCCGGATCGCCTAAAAGTTTTCTCAGCCATCCAATACGACCTATGGAACCATATTCACTGCCTCGCCATGACTGTTCCTCATTGTTTTTCTTTTTACGGAAAAAATATTTGAATTCCACCCGATTCCCATATATTCGTGTGCTATATCCCACGCCTTCCGAGTGGGCCCGGTCCGCCAAACCCGAATCGCCTAAAGTTTTTTCGAGCTATCCAATACAACCTAAGGAACCATAGTCACCACCCTTCCATAACCGTTCCTCGTTGTTTTGCGTTTTACACCCAAGAAACTTGAATTTCACCCGATTCTCATATTTTCGTGTGCTATAGCCCACGCCTTCCGAGTGGGCTGGGCCTCCGGACTCGGATCGCCTAAAATATTTTGGGCCATCAAATACAATCTAAAAAACCATAATCACCACCTCGCCATGACCGTTCCTCATTGTTTTTGCGTTTTACGGCCAAAAAATAAGAATTCTGCCGATTCGCATATTTTCGTGTGCTTTAGCCCACGCCTTCCCAGTAGGCTTGCCCCCCCGGACTCGGATCGCCTAAAATTTTTTCAGACTGTCAAATATGACCTAAAGAAACATAGTCACCTCCTCGCCATGATCGTTCCTCATGTTTTGCGTTTTACAGCCAAAAATCTAGAATTCCGCCCGATTCCAATATTTGCGTGTGCTATAACCCACGCCTTCCGAGAGGGCTGGGGCCCCTGGACTCGGATCGCCAAAACATTTTTCATGCCATCACATACGACCTAAAGAACCATAGTCACCATCTCGCCATGACCGTTCCTCATTTTTCTGCTTTTTACGTCCAAAAAACTAGAATTCAACCTCATTACCATATTTTCGTGTGCCACCTTCCGAGTGGGTCGGGTCCCTCCAGACCCGGATCGCCTTAAATTTTTCCGGGCCATCAAATATGACCTAAGAAACCATAGTCACCACCCCACCATGACCTCTCCTTGTTTGTTTTTGCATTTTACGACCAAAAAACTAGAATTACGCCCGATTCCCATATTTTCGTGTGTTATATCCCACACCTTCTGAGTGGGCCCGGGCCTCCCAGACCCGAATAGCCTTAAATTTTCATAAGCCATCAAATACGACCTAAGTAACCATAGTCACTGCCCTGCCATGACCGTTCCTCGTTGTTTTGCGTTTTATGGCCAAAAAACTAGAATTCTTCCCGATTCCCATATTTTTGTGTGCTATAGCCCACGCCTTTCGAGTGGGTCAACCCCCCCGTACTTGTATCGCCTAAAATTCTTTTGGGCCATCAAATATGACCTAAATAACCATTGTTACCGCCTCTCCATGATCGTTCCTCGTTTGGTTTGCGTTTTACGGCCAAAAAACATGAATTCCGCCCGATTCCCATATGTTCGTGTGCTATATAGCCCACGCCTTCCGAGTGGGTAGGGCCCCCCGGACCCGGATCACCTAATATTTTTCTAGTCCGTGAAATACTACTTAAGGAACCATAGTCACCACCTCGCCATGACCATTCCTCATTTTTTGCGTTTTACAGCCAAAAAACTAGAATTCCGCCTGATTCCCATATTTTCGCGTGCTATAGCCCACGCCTTTCGAGTAGGCTGGGACCCCCGGACACGGATCGCCTAAAATTTTTTCAGGCCGTCAAATATGACTGTAAAGAACCATAGTCACTACCTCGCCACGACCGTTCCTAATTGTTTTTGCGTTTTACGGCCAAAAAACTAGAATTCCGCCTGATTCCCATATTTTCGTGTGCTATAGCCCACGTCTTCCGAGTGGGCCCGGCCCCCTGACCCCGATCGCCTAAACATTTTCTGGGCCATCAAATTCGACCTAAGGAACCATAGTCACCGCCCCGCCATGACCGTTCCTTGTTGTTTTTTCGTGTTACGGCCAAGAAACTAGAATTTCGCCTGATGCCCATATTTTCGTGCGCTATAGCCCATGCCTTCCGAGTGGGTCCGGGCCGCCCGGGCTCGGATCGCCTTAAATTTTTCCGGGCCATCACATATGACCTAAGCAACCATAGTCAGCACCCCACCATGACCTCTCCTTGTTTGTTTTTGTATTTTACGACCAAAAAACTAGAATTACGCCAGATTCCCATATTTTCGTGTGTTATATCCCACACCTTCTGAGTGGGCCCGGGCCTCCCAGACCCGAATAGCCTTAAATTTTCATAAGCCATCAAATACGACATAAGTAACCATAGTCACTGCCTTGCCATGACCCTTCCTCGTTGTTTTGCGTTTTATGACCAAAAAACTAGAATTCCGCCCGATTCCCATATTTTTGTGTGCTATAGCCCACACCTTTCGAGTGGGCCAGCCCCCCCGTACTTGTATCGCCTAAAATTCTTTTGGGCCATCAGATATGACCTAAATAACCATAGTTACTGCCTCTCCATGACCGTTCCTCGTTTGGTTTGCGTTTTACGGCCAAATAACATGAATTCCACCCGATTCCCATATGTTCGTGTGCTATATAACCCACGCCTTCCGAGTGGGCAGGACCGCCCGGACCCGGATCACCTAATATTTTTCTAGTCCTTGAAATACGACTTAAGGAACCATAGTCACCACCTCGCCATGACCGTTCCTCATTTTTTGCGTTTTACAGCCAAAAAACTAGAATTCTGCCTGATTCCCATATTTTCGTTCGAGTAGGCTGGGGCCCCCGGACACGGATCGCCTAAACTTTTTTCAGGCCGTCAAATATGACTGTAAAGAACCATAGTCACTACCTTGCCACGACCGTTCCTAATTGTTTTTGCGTTTTACAGCCAAAAAACTAGAATTCCGCCTGATTCCCATATTTGCGTGTGCTATAGCCCACGTCTTCCGAGTGGGCCCAGGCCCCCTAACCCCGATCGCCTAAACATTTTTTGGGCCATCAAATTCGACCTAAGGAACCATAGTCACCGCCCTGCCATGACCGTTCCTTGTTGTTTTTTCGTGTTACGGCCAAGAAACTAGAATTCCGCCTGATTCCCATATTTTCGTGCGCTATAGCCCATGCCTTCCGAGTGGGACCGGACCGCCCGGACTCGGATCTCCTAAAATTTTTTCGGGCCATCAAATATGACCTAAAGAACCATAGTCATCACCTTTCCATGACCGTTCCTCATTATTTTGCGTCTTATGTCTAAAAAACTAGAATTCAGCCCGATTACCATATTTTCATGTGCCAGCTTCCGAGTGGGTCAGGCCCCTACAGACTCAGATCGCCTTAAAGTTTTCCGGGCCATCAAATATGACCTAAGAAATCATAGTCACCACCCCGCCATGACCTCTCCTCGTTTGTTTTTGCGTTTTACGACCAAAAAACTAGAATTACGCCCGATTCCCATATTTTCGTGTGCTATATTCCACACCTTCTGAGTGGGGCCCGGCCTCCCTGACCCGAATAGCCATAAATTTTTATAAGCCATCAAATACGACTTAAGGAACCATAGTGACCGCCCTGCCATGACCGTTCCTCGTTGTTTTGCGTTTAACGGCCAAACAAACTAGAATTTCACCCGATTTCCATATTTTTCTTGGCCATCAAATACGACCTAAGGAACAATATTCGTCGCCACGCCTTGACCGTTCCTCTTGTTTTGCGTATTACGGCCAAAAAACTAGAATTCCGCCCGATTTCCATATTTTTGTGTGTTATAGCCCACACCTTTTGAGTGGGTCAGCCCCTCCCCCCCCCAACCCCCCCATTCCCATTTTTTTGCGTTTTACGTCCAAAAAACTAGAATTCAGCCTCATTACCATATTTTCATGTGCCACCTTCCGAGTGGGTCGGGTCCCTCCAGACTCGGATCGCCTTAAATTTTTCCGGTCCATCAAATATGACCTAATAAACCATAGTCACCCCCTCCATGACCTCTCCTTGTTTGTTTTTGCATTTTATGACCAAAAACTAGAAATATGCCCGATTCCCATATTTTCGTGTGTTATATCCCACACCTTCTGAGTGGGCCCGGGCCTCCCAGACCCGAATAGCCTTAAATTTTTATAAGCCATCAAATACGACCTAAGGAACCATAGTCACTGCCCTGCCATGACCGTTCCTCGTTGTTTTGCGTTTTATGGCCAAAAAACTAGAATTCTGCCCGATTCCCATATTTTTGTGTGCTATAGCCCACGCCTTTCGAGTGGGTCAGCCCCCCTGTACTCGTGTCGCCTAAAATTCTTTTGGACCATCAAATATGACTTAAAGAACCATAGTTATCGCCTCGCCATGACCGTTCCTCGTTTGTTTTGCGTTTTACGTCCAAAAAACTAGAATTCCGCCCGATTCCCATATGTTCGTGTGCTATATAGCCCACGCCTTCCGAGTGGGCAGGGCCCCCCGGACCCGGATCGCCTAATATTTTTCCAGTCCGTGAAATACGACTTAAGGAACCATAATCACCGCCTCGCCATGACCGTTCCTCATTTTTTGCGTTTTACAGCCAAAAAACTAGAATTCCGCCTGATTCCCATATTTTCGCGTGCTATAGCCCACGCCTTTCGAGTGGGCTGGGGCCACCGGACACGGATCGCCTAAAAATTTTTGAGGCCGTCAAATACGACTGTAAAGGACCATAGTCACTACCTCGCCGTGACCGTTCCTAATTATTTTTGCATTTACGGCCAAAATACTAGAATTCCGCCTGATTCCCATATTTTTGTGTGCTATAGCCCACGTCTTCCGAGTGGGCCCGGGCCTCCTGACCCCATCGCCTAAACGTTTTCCGGGCATCAAATTCGACCTAAGGAACCATAGTCACCGCCCCGCCATGACCGTTCCTCGTTGTTTTGCGTGTTATAGCCAAGAAACTAGAATTCCGTCTGATTCCCATATTTTCGTGCGCTATAGCCCATGCCTTCCGAGTAGGTCCGGGCCGCCCGAACTCGGATCGCCTAAAATGTTTTCGGGAAATCAAATATGACCTTAAGAACCATAGTCATCGCCTTTCCATGACCGTTCCTCATTATTTAGCGTTTTACATCCAAAAAACTAGAATTCAGCCAGATTACCAGATTGTCATGTGCCAGTTTTCCGAGTGGGTCGGACCCCTCCAGACCCAGATCGCCTTAAACTTTTCCTGGCCATCAAATATGACCTAAGAAACCATAGTAACCACCCCGCCATGACCTCTCCTCATTTGTTTTTGCGTTTTACGACCAAAAAACTAGAATTACGCCGGATTCCCATATTTTCGTGTGCTATATCCCACACCTTCTGAGTGGGGCCGGGCCTCCCGGACCCGAATAGCCATAAAGTTTTATAAGCCATCAAATACGACCTAAGGAACCATAGTCACCGCCCTGCCATGACCGTTCCTCGTTGTTTTGCGTTTTACGGCCTAAACACTAGAAATTCACCCGATTTCCATATTTTCGTGTGCTATATCCCACACCTTCTGAGTGGGGCCGGGCCTCCCGGACCCGAATAGCCATAAAGTTTTATAAGCCATCAAATACGACCTAAGGAACCATAGTCACCGCCCTGCCATGACCGTTCCTCGTTGTTTTGCGTTTTACGGCCTAAACACTAGAAATTCACCCGATTTCCATATTTTCGTGTGCTATAGCCCACGCCTTCCGAGTGGGCACGGGCCCCCTGAAACCGGATCGCCTCGACCCATGGAACAATAGTCACCACCCTGCCAAGACCATTCCTCATTGTTTTGCATTTTACGGAAGAAAAACTAGAAATCCGCCCGATTCTCATATTTTCGTGTGCTATAGCCCACGCCTTCCGAGCGGGTCGGGCCCCCCGGACCCGGATCGCCTAAAAGTTTTCTCAGCCATCAAATACGACCTATGGAACCATATTCACTGCCTCACCATGATTGTTCCTCATTGTTTTTCTTTTTACGGAAAAAATATTTGAATTCCACCCGATTCCCATATTTTCGTGTGCTATATCCCACGCCTTCCGAGTGGGCCCGGTCCGCCAAACCCGGATCGCCTAAAGTTTTTCCGGGCTATCCAATACGACCTTAGGAACCATAGTAACCACCTTGCCATAACCGTTCCTCGTTGTTTTGCGTTTTACACCCAAGAAACTTGAATTTCACCCGATTCCCATATTTTCGTGTGCTATAGCCCACGCCTTCCGAGTGGGCTGGGCCTCTGGACTCGGATCGCCTAAAATATTTTGGGCCATCAAATACGACCTAAAGAACCATAGTCACCACCTCGCCATGACCGCTCCTCATTTGTTTTGCGTTTTACGGCCAATAAATAAGAATTCTGCTGATTCCCATATTTTCGTGTGCTTTAGCCCACGCCTTCCCAGTAGGCTTGGCCCCCCGGACTCGGATCGCCCAAAATTTTTTTAGACCGTCAAATATGACCTAAAGAACCATAGTCACCACCTCGCCATGACCGTTCCTCATTTTTTGCGTTTTACAGCCAAAAAACTAGAATTCCGCCCGATTCCAATATTTTCGTGTGCTATAACCCAAGCCTTCCGAGAGGGCTGGGGCCCCCAGACTCGGATCGCCAAAACATTTTTCGTGCCATCAACTACGACCTAAAGAACCATAGTCACCATCTCGCCATGACCGTTCCTCATTGTTTTGCTTTTTACGTCCAAAAAACTAGAATTCGGCCTCATTACCATATTTTCGTGTGCCACCTTCCGAGTGGGTCGGGTCCCTCCAGACCCGGATCGCCTTAAATTTTTCCGGGCCATCAAATATGACCTAAGAAACCATAGTCATCACCCCACCATGACCTCTCCTTGTTTGTTTTTGCATTTTACGACCAAAAAACTAGAATTCGGCCTCATTACCATATTTTCGTGTGCCACCTTCCGAGTGGGTCGGGTCCCTCCAGACCCGGATCGCCTTAAATTTTTCCGGGCCATCAAATATGACCTAAGAAACCATAGTCATCACCCCACCATGACCTCTCCTTGTTTGTTTTTGCATTTTACGACCAAAAAACTAGAATTCGGCCTCATTACCATATTTTCGTGTGCCACCTTCCGAGTGGGTCGGGTCCCTCCAGACCCGGATCGCCTTAAATTTTTCCGGGCCATCAAATATGACCTAAGAAACCATAGTCATCACCCCACCATGACCTCTCCTTGTTTGTTTTTGCATTTTACGACCAAAAAACTAGAATTACGCCCGATTCTCATATTTCCGTGTGTTATATCCCACACCTTCTGAGTTGTCCGGGGCCTCCCAGACCCGAATAGCCTAAAATTTTCATAAGCCATCAAATACGACCTAAGTAACCATAGTCACTGCCCTGCCATGACCATTCCTCGTTGTATTGCGTTTTATGGCAAAAAAACTAGAATTCCGCCTGATTCCCATTTTTTTGTGTGCTATAACCCACGCCTTTCGAGTGGGTCAGCCCCCCCGTACTTGTATCGCCTAGAATTCTTTTGGGCCATCCAATATGACCTAAATAACCATAGTTACTGCCTCTCCATGACCGTTCCTCGTTTGGTTTGCGTTTTACGGCCAAAAAACATGCATTCCGCCCGATTCCCATATGTTCGTGTGCTATATAGCCCACGCCTTCCGAGTGGGCAGGGCCCCCCGGACCCGGATCGCCTAATATTTTTCCGGTCCGTGAAATACGACTTAAGGAACCATAGTCACCACCTCGCCATGACCGTACCTCATATTTTGCGTTTTACAGCCAAAAAACTAGAATTCCGCCTGATTCCCATATTTTTGCGTGCTATAGCCCACGCCTTTCGAGTAGGCTGGGGCTCCCGGACACGGATTGCCTAAAGTTTTTTCAGGCCGTCAAATATGACTGTAAAGAACCATAGTCACTACCTTGCCACGACTGTTCCTAATTGTTTTTGCGTTTTACGGCCAAAAAACTAGAATTCTGCCTGATTCCCATATTTTCGTGTGCTATAGCCCACGTCTTCCGAGTGGGCCCGGGCCCCCTGACCCCGATCGCCTAATTATTTTCTGGGCCATCAAATTCGACCTTAGGAACCATAGTCACCGCCCCTCCATGACCGTTCCTTGTTGTTTTTTCGTGTTACGGCCAAGAAACTAGAATTCCGCCTGATTCCCATATTTTCATGCGCTATAGCCCATGCCTTCCGAGTGGGTCCGGGCCGCTCGGACTCGGATCGCCTAAAATTTTTTCGGGCCATCAAATATGACCTAAAGAACCATAGTCATCACCTTGCCATGACCGTTCCTCATTATTTTGCGTCTTACGTCCAAAAAACTAGAATTCAGCCCGATTACCATATTTTCATGTGCCAGCTTCCGAGTGGGTCGGGCCCCTACAGACCCAGATCGCCTTAAATTTTTCCGGGCCATCAAATATGACCTAAGAAATCATAGTCACCACCCCGCCATGACCTCTCCTTGTTAGTTTTTGCGTTTTACGACCAAAAAACTAGAATTACGCCCGATTCCCATATTTTTGTGTGCTATATTCCACACCTTCTGAGTGGGGCCGGGCCTCCCTGACCCGAATAGCCATAAATTTTTATAAGCCATCAAATACGATCTAAGGAACCATTGTCACCGCCCTGCCATGACCGTTCCTCATTGTTTTGCGTTTTACGGCCAAACAAACTAGAATTTCGCCCGATTTCTATATTTTCGTGTGCTATGCCCACGCCTTCCGAGTGGGCACGGGCCCCCCAGAACCAGATCGCCTACAATTTTTTGGGGCCATCAAATACGACCTAAGGAACAATATTCACCGCCACGCCTTGGCCGTTCCTCTTGTTTTGCGTATTACGGCCAAAAAACTAGAATTCCGCCCGTTTTCCATATTGTTGTGTGCTATAGCCCACGCCTTTCGAGTGGGTCAGCCTCCCCGTACTCGTATCGCCTAAAATTCATTCGGGCCATCACATATGACCTAAAGAACCATAGTTACTTCTTCGCTATGACCGTTCCTCGTTTGTTTTGCGTTTACAGCCAAAAAACTAGAATTCAGCCCGATTCCCATATATTCGTGTGCTATAGCCCACGCCTTCCGAGTGGGCTGGGCCCCCCGGACCCGGATCTCCTAAAAGGTTTCCAGTCCGTGAAATACGACTTAAGGAACCATAGTCACTGCCTCCTCCATGATCGTTCCTCATTTATTTGCATTTTACGGCCAAAAATTATAGAATTCCGCCCGATTCCCATATTTTTGTGTGCTATAGAACACGCCTTCCGAATGGGCCCGGGCCGTCCGGACTCAAATCGCCTAAAAATATTTCGGGCCATCAAATATGACCTAAAGAACCATAGTCATCGCCTTTCCATGACCATTCCTCATTTGTTTTTGTTTTACGGCCAAAAAACTAGAATTTTGCCCGATTCCTATATTTTCGCTTTCTGTAGCCCACGCCTTCCGAGTGGGCCTGGGCACCTCGACCCCGATCGCCTAAAATTTTTTCAGACCATCAAATACGACCTAAGGAACCATAGTCACCGCCCCACCATGACTGTTCCTCATTTTTATGTGTTTTACGAAAAAAAAACTAGAATTCAACCCGATTACCATATTTTCGTGTGGCGCCTTCCGAGTGGGTCGGGCTCCTCCAGACCCGGATCGCCTTAAATTTATCAGGGCCATTAAATACGACCTAAGTAACCATAGTCACCACCCTTCCATGACCGTTCCTCGTTGTTTTGCATTTTACGGCCAAGAAACTAGAATTCTGCCCGATTCCCATATTTTCGTGTGCTATAGCCCACGCTTTCTGAGTTGGCCCGGGCCCCCTAGAACCGGATTGCCTACAATTTTTTAGGGCCATCAAATATGGCCCAAGGACAAATAGTCACCGCTCCGCCATGACCGTTCCTCATTTTATTGCATTTTACGGCGAAGAAACTAGAATTCTGCCCGATTCCCATATTTTCGTGTGCTATAGCCCATGCCTTCCGAGTGGGTCCGGGCCGCCCGGACATGGATCGCCTAAATTTTTTCGGGCCATCAAATATGACCTAAAGAACTATAGTCATCGCCTTGCCATGGCCATTCCTCATTATTTTGCGTTTTACGTCCAAAAAACTAGAATTCAGCCCGATTACCATATTTTCGTGTGCCAGCTTCCGAGTGGGTCGGGTCCCTCCAGACCCGGATCGCTTAAATGTTTCCGGGCCATCAAATATGACCTAAGAAACCATAGTCACCACCCCTCCATGACCTCTCCTCGTTTGTTTTTAGGTTTTATGACCTAAAAACTAGAATTACGCCCGATTCTCATATTTTCGTGTGCTATATCCCACACCTACTGAGTGGGGTCGGGCCTCCCGGACCTGAATAGCCATAAGTTTTTATAAGCCATCAAATACGACCTAAGGAACCATAGTCACCTCCCTACCATGACCGTTCCTCGTTGTTTTGCGTTTTACGGCCAAAAAACTAGAATTTTGCCCGATTTCCATATTTTCGTGTGTTATAGCCCACGCCTTCCGATTGGGCATGGGACCCCCGGAACCGGATCACCTACAATTTTTTTGGGCCATCAAATATGACCTAAGGAACAATATTCGTCGCCACGCCTTGACCGTTCCTCTTGTTTTGCGTATTACGGCCAAAAAGGTAGAATTCCGCCTGATTCCCATATTTTTGTGTGTTATAGCCCACGCATTTTTAGTGGGTCTGCCACCCCCCCCTAGTACTCGTATCGCCTAAAATTCTTTCGGGTTATCAAATATCACCTAAAGAACCATAGTTACCACCTCGCTATGACCGTTCCTCGTTTGTTTTGCGTTTTATGGCCAAAAAACTAGAATTCCACCCGATTCCCATATGTTCGTATGCTATAGCCCACGCCTTCCGAGTGGGCAGGGCCCCTTGGACCCGGATCGCCTAAACGTTTTCCAGTCCGTGAAATACGACTTAAGGAACTATAGTCACCGCCTCCACCATGATCGTTCCTCATTTATTTGCATTTTACGACCAAATATTATAGAATTCCGCTTGATTCCCATATTTTCGTGTGCTATAGCACACGCCTTCCAAGTGGGCCCGGGCCGCCGAGACTCAAATCGCCTAAAAATATTTCGGGCAATCAAATATGACCTAAAGAACCATAGTCACCGCCTTTCCATGACCATTCCTCATTTGTTTTCGTTTTACGGCCAAAAAACTAGAATTCCGCCCGATTCCTATAATTTCGGTTTCTATAGCCCATGCCTCCCGAGTGGGCCCGGGCACCTCGAACCCCGATTGCCTAAAATTTTTTCAGACCATCAAATACGACCTAAGGAACCATAGTCACCGCCCCACCATGACTGTTCCTCATTTTTATGTGTTTTACGGCAAAAAAACTAGAATTCAACCCGATTACCATATTTTCGTGTGCCGCCTTCCGAGTGGGTCGGGCCCCTCCAGACCCGGATCGCCTTAAATTTTTCTGGGCCATCAAATACAACCTAAAGAACCATAGACACCACCCATCCATGACCGTTCCTCATTTTGTTGCGTTTTCTGGCCAATAAATAAGAAATTCGCTCGATTCCCATATTTTCGGGTGCTATGCCCATGCCTTCCGAGTGGGCGCGGGCCCCTGGACCCCGGGTGCTATGCCCTGCCATGATCGTTCTTCATTGTTTTGCGTTTTACGGCCAAGAAACTAGAATTCTGCCCGATTCCCATATTTTTGTGTGCTATAAGCCCACGCCTTCTGAGTGGGCCCGGCCCCCCCGGAACTGGATCGCCTACAATTTTGTAGGGCCATCAAATATGACCTAAGGAACAATAGTCACCGCCCTGCCATGACCGTTCCTCGTTTTATTGCGTTTTACGGCCAAGAAACTAGAATTCTGCCCGATTCCATATTTTCGTGTGCTATAACCCATGCCTTCCGAGTGGGTCCGGGCTGCCCGGACTCGGATCGCCTAAAATTTTTTCGGGCCATCAAATATAACCTAAAGAACCATAGTCATCGCCTTTCCATGACCGTTCCTCATTATTTTGCGTTTTATATCCAAAAAACTAGAATTCAGCCCGATTACCATATTTTCATGTGCCAGCTTCCAAGCGGGTCGGGCCCCTCCAGACCCGGATCGCCTTAAATTATTCCGAGCCATCAAATATGACCTAAGAAACCATATTCACCATCCCACCATGACCTCTCCTCGTTTGCTTTTGCATTGTACGACCAAAAAACTAGAATTACGCCCGATTCCCATAGTTTCGTGTGCTATATCCCACACCTTCTGAGTGGGGTCGGGCCTCCCGGACCCGAATAGCCATAAATTTTTATAAGCCATCAAATACGACCTAAGAAACCATAGTCACCACCCAGCCATGACCGTTCCTCGTTGTTTTGCGTTTTACAGCCAAAAAACTAGAATTTTGCCCGATTTCCATATTTTCGTGTGCTATATAGCCCACGTCTTCCGAGTGGGCCTGGCCCCCCCGGAACCGGATCGCTTACAATTTTTCCGGGGCATCACATACGACCTAAGGAACAATATTCACCGCCATGCCATGACCGTTCCTCATACTTTTGCGTTTTACAACAAAAAAAATAGAATTCCTCCCGATTCCCATATTTTCGTGTGCTATCCACGCCTTCCGAGTGGGACCGGGTCCCCTGACCCCGATCGCCTAAATGTTTCTAGGCCATCAAATACGACCTAAGGAACCATCACCACTGCCCCTCCATGATCGTTCCTCGTTTTTTGTGTTTTTTGGCAAAAAAAACTAGAAATCCGCCGGATTCCCATATTTTCATGTGCTATGCCCACGCCTTTCGAGTGGGCGCGGGCCCCCGGACCCTGATCGCCTAAAAATTTTTTGGGCCATGAAATATGATCTAAGGAACCATAATTACCACTCCGCCATGATCGTTTCTCATTTTTTGAATATTGCGGCCAAAATACTAGAATTTCGCCCAATTCCCATATTTACATGTGCTACAGCCCATGCCTTCCGAGTAGGCCTGGCCCCTCGTACTAGGAAAGCCTAAATATTTCTCGGGCCATCAAATACCACCTAAAGAACCATAGTCACCGCCTCGCCCTGACCGTTCCTCGCTTTTTTGCGTTTTACGGCCAAAAAACTAAAATTCTGCCTGATTCCCATATTTTCGTGTGATATAGCCCATGCCTTCCGAGTGGGTCCGGGCCGCCCGGACTCTAATCACCTAAAATATTTTTGTCCCATCAAATACGACCTAAAGAACCATAGTCACCGCCTTGCCATGACCGTTCCTCATTTGTTTGCATTTTACACCCAAAAAACTAGAATTCCGTCTGATTCCCATATTTCCTTGTGCTATAGCCCACGCCTTTCGAGTGGGCCAGGCCCCCCCAGACTGGGATCGCCTAAAAAATTTTCAGGCTGTCAAATACGACGTAAAGAACCATAGTCACCACCCCGCCATGAGTGTTCCTCGTTGTTTTGCGTGTTACGACCAAGAAACTAGAATTCCGCCCGATACCCATATTTTCGTGATCCATAGCCCATGCCTTCCGAGTGGGTCCGGGCCGCCCGAACTCGGATCGCCTAAATTGTTTCCAGGCCATCAAATATGACACCTCCTTGCCATGACCATTCCTCATTTGTTTGCGTTTTATGACCAAACAACTAGAATTCTGCCCGATTCCCATATTTTCGTGTGCTATAGCCCATGCCTTCCGAGTGGGCCCGGGCAGCTCGGACCCCGATTGCCTAAAATGTTTCCGGACCATCAAATACGACCTAAGTAACCATAGTCACCGCCCCACCATGACTATTCCTCATGTTTTTGTGTTTTACGGCCAAAAAAACTAGAATTCAGCACGATTACCATATTTTTGTGTGCCGCCTTCCGAGTGGGTCGGGCCCCTCCAGACCCGGATCGCCTTAAATTTTTCTGGGCCATCAAATACAACCTAAAGAACCATAGACACCACCCATCCATGACCGTTCCTCATTTTGTTGCGTTTTCTGGCCAATAAATAAGAAATTCGCTCGATTCCCATATTTTCGGGTGCTATGCCCATGCCTTCCGAGTGGGCGCGGGCCCCTGGACCCTGATTGCCTAAAGATTTTTCGGGCCATGAAATACGATTTAAGGAACCATAGTTACAGCTCCTCCATGATCGTTCCTCATTTTTTGCGTATTACGGCCAAAAAACTAGAATTCCGCCCGATTCCCATATTTACATGTGCCCATGCCTTCCGAGTGGGCCTGGCCCCCGGACTAGGAAAGCCTAAAAATATTTCAGGCCAGCAAATATGACGTAAAGAACCATAGTCACCGCCTTGCCCTGACCGTTCCTCACGTTTTTGCGTTTTACGGAGAAATAACTAGAATTTGACCTGATTCCCATATTTTCGTGTGCTATTGCCCATGCCTTCTGAGTGGGTCCGGGCCGCCCGGACTCTGATTGCCTAAATTTTTTTTGGGCCATCAGATACGACCTAAAGAACAATAATCACTGCCTCGCCATGACCGTTCCTCATTTCTTTTGCGTTTTACGGCCAAAAAACTAGAATTCCGCCCGATTCCCATATTTTCGTGTGCTATCCCACGGCTTTCGAGTGGGCCGAGCACCCAGGACCCGGATCGCCTAAAAGATTTTTGGGCTATCAAATACGACCTAAAGAACCATATTCACCACCTCGCCATGACCGTTCCTCGTTTATTTTGCGTTTTACAGCCAAAAAACTAGAATTTTGCCTGATTCCCATATTTTCTTGTGCTATAGCCCACGCTTTCGGAATGTGCCCAAATAACCTTAAAGTTTTATGGGCCATCGGCCCGCCATGACTGTTCCTCGTTGTTTTGCGTTTTACGGCCAGAAAACTAGAATTCTTCCCGATTCCCATATTTTTGTGTGCTATAGCCCACGCCTTCTGAGTGGGCACGGGCCCCCCGGAACCGGATCGACTAAAAGTTTTCCAGGCCATCAAAGATGACCTAAGGAACAATAGTCACCGCCTCGCCATGACTGTTCCTCATTTGTTTGTGCGTTTTCCGGCCAAAAACTTGAATTCCGCCCAATTCCCATATTTTTGTGTGCTATGCCCACGCCTTCCGAGTGGGCGCGGGCACCCAAACCCCGATCGCCTAAAACATTTCTGGGCCATCAAATACGATCTAAGGAACCATAGTTACCGCTCCGCTATAATCGTTCCTCATTTTTTATGTTTTACGTCCAAAAAACTAAAATTCTGCCCGATTCCAAAACTTTCGTGTGCTATAGCCCACGCCTTCCGAGTGGGCCGGCCCACGGGACTCGGATCGCCTAAAATTTTATAGGGCCATCAAATACGACCTAAAGATCCATAGTCACCGCCTCGCCATGACCGTTCCTCATTTATTTGTGTTTTACGGCCAAAAATATGTAGAATTCCGCCCGATTCCCATATTTTCATGTGCTATAGCACACACCTTCCGAGTGGGCCCGGGCCTCCCTGACCCCGATCGCCTTAATTTTTTCTGGGCCATCAAATACGACCTAAGGAACCATAGTCACCGCCCTGCCATGACCGTTCCTCGTTTTTTGCGTTTTACGGCCAAGAAACTAGAATTCCGCCCGATTCCCATATTTTCGTGTGCTATAGCCCATGCCTTCCGAGTGGGTCCGGGCCGCCGGGACTCGAATCGCCTAAAAATATTTTGGGACATCAAATATGACCTAAAGAACCATAGTCACCGCCTTTCCATGACCATTCCTCATTTTTATGTGTTTTACGGCAAAAGAACTAGAATTCAGCCCGATTACCATATATTTGTGTGCCGCCTTCCGAGTGGGTCGGGCCCCTCCAGACCCGGATCGCCTTAAATTTTTTCGAGCCATCAAATACGACCTAAATAACCATAGTCACTGTCCTGACATGACCTTTCCTCATTGTTTTGTGTTTTACGGCCAAGCAACTAGAATTCCGCCCGATTCCCATATTTTCGTGTGCTATAGCCCACGCCTTTTCAGTGGGCCCGGGCCCCCCAGGACCCTGATTACCTAAAAAATTTTCGGGCCATGAAATATGATCTAAGGAACCATAGTTACTGCTTCCCCATGATCGTTCCTCATTTTTTGTGTTTTACGGCCAAAAGACTAAAATTCCGCCCGATTCCCATATTTCGTGTGCCATAGCCCATGCCTTCTGTGTGGGTCCGGGCCGTCCGCACTCGAATCGCTTAAAAATCTTTTGGGCCATCAAATATGACCTAAAGAACCATAGTCACCACCTTACCATGACCATTCCTCATTTGTTTGCGTTTTACAGCCAAAAAACTAGAATTTCGTCTGATTCCCATATTTTCGTGTGCCATAGCCCATGCCTTCCGAGTGGGTCCGGGCCGCCCGAACTCGGATCGCCTAAAATTTTTTTTTGGCCATCAAATATGACCTAAATAACCATAGTCACCGCCTTGCCATGACCATTCATCATTTGTTTGCGTTTCACGGCCAAACAACTAGAATTCTGCCTTATTCCCATATTTGTGTGTGCTATAGCCCACGCCTTCGGAGTGGGCCCGGGCCCCCTGACCCCGATCGCCTAAAACGTTTTCGGGCCATCAAATTCGATCTAAGGAACCATAGTCACCACTTCTCCATGAGCGTTCCTCGTTGTTTTGCGTGCTACGGCCAAGAAACTAGAATTCCATCCGATACCCATATATTCGTGTGCGATAGCCTATGCCTTCCGAGTGGGTCCGGGCCGCCCGAACTCGGATCGCCTAAAAATTTTTTCTGGCCGTCAAATATGACCTAAATAACCATAGTCACCGCCTTGCTATGACTATTCATCATTTGTTTGCGTTTCACGGCCAAACAACTAGAATTTCGCTCGATTCTCATATTTTTGTGTGCTATAGCCCACGCCTTCCGAGTGGGCCCAGGCACCTCGGACCCCGATCGCCTAAATTTTTTCCGGACCATCAAATACGACCTAAGGAACCATAGTCACCGCCCCACCATGAATGTTCTTCATTTCTTTGTATTTTACGGCCAAAAAACTAGAATTCAGCACGATTACCATATTTTCGTGTGCCGCCTTCCCAGTGGGCCGGGCCCCTCCAAACTCGGATCCCCTTAAATTTTTCTGGGCTATCAAATATGACCTAAGGAACCATAGCCACCACCCCTCCATGACCATTCCTCGTTTTTTTGCATTTTCTTGCCAAAACACTAGAATTCCGCCCGATTCCCATATTTGCGTGTGCTATGCCCACGCCTTCCGAGTGGGTGTGGGCCCCCGGACCCAAATCGCCTAAAAATTTATCGGGCCATGAAATACAATTTAAGGAACCATAGTTACCGCTCCTCCATGATTGTTCCTCAATGTTTTTGTATTACGGCCAAAAAACTAGATTTCTACCCGATTCCCATATTTACATGTGCTATAGCCCACGCCTTCAGAGTGGGCCTGGCCCCCGGGACTAGGAAAGCCTAAAATTTTTTCGAGCCTGCAAATACGACCTAAAGAACCAAAGTCACCGCCTTGACCTGACCGTTCCTCGCTTTTTTCAGTTTTACGGAGAAAAAAACTAAAACTCTTCCTGATTCCCATATGTTCGTGTGCTATTGCCCATGCCTTCCGAGTGGGTCCGGGCTGCCCGGACTCTGATCGCCTAAAACTTTTTTAAGCCTTAAAATAAGACCTAAAGAACCATAATCACCGCCTCGCCATGACCATTCCTCATATTTTTGCGTTTTACGGCCAAAAAACTAGAATTCCGCCTGATTCCCATATTTTCGTGCGCTATAGCCCACGCCTTTCGAGTGGGCCGGGACCCCGGACTCGGATCGCCTAAAATGTTTTCGGGCCATCAAGTACGACCTAAAGAACCATAGTCACCGCCTCGCCATGACCGTTCCTCGTTTGTTTTGCATTTTACGGCCAAACAACTAGAATTCCGCCCGATTCTCATATTTTCGTGTGTTATAGCCCACGCCTTCCGAGTGGGCAGGGGCCCCCGGACCCGGATCGCCTAAAACTTTTCCAGGTCATGCAATACGACCCAAGAAACTATAGTCACCTCCTCTCCATTACCGTTCCGCAGTTTTTGCATTTTACAGCCAAAAAAGTAGAATTCCGCCCGATTCCCATATTTTCGTGCGCTATAGCCCACGCCTTTCGAGTGGGCCGGGACCCCGGACTCGGATCGCCTAAAATGTTTTCGGGCCATCAAGTACGACCTAAAGAACCATAGTCACCGCCTCGCCATGACCATTCCTCATATTTTTGCGTTTTACGGCCAAAAAACTAGAATTCCGCCTGATTCCCATATTTTCGTGCGCTATAGCCCACGCCTTTCGAGTGGGCCGGGACCCCGGACTCGGATCGCCTAAAATGTTTTCGGGCCATCAAGTACGACCTAAAGAACCATAGTCACCGCCTCGCCATGACCATTCCTCATATTTTTGCGTTTTACGGCCAAAAAACTAGAATTCCGCCTGATTCCCATATTTTCGTGCGCTATAGCCCACGCCTTTCGAGTGGGCCGGGACCCCGGACTCGGATCGCCTAAAATGTTTTCGGGCCATCAAGTACGACCTAAAGAACCATAGTCACCGCCTCGCCATGACCGTTCCTCGTTTGTTTTGCATTTTACGGCCAAACAACTAGAATTCCGCCCGATTCTCATATTTTCGTGTGTTATAGCCCACGCCTTCCGAGTGGGCAGGGGCCCCCGGACCCGGATCGCCTAAAACTTTTCCAGGTCATGCAATACGACCCAAGAAACTATAGTCACCTCCTCTCCATTACCGTTCCGCAGTGTTTGCATTTTACAGCCAAAAAAGTAGAATTCCGCCCGATTCCCATATTTTCGTGTGCTATAGCCCACGCCTTCCGAGTGGGCTGGGCCCCTCGTACTTGGATCGCCTAAAATGTTTTCGGGCTGTCAAATACGACCTAAAGAACCATTGTCACCACCTCGCCATGACCGTTCCTCATTGTTTTTGCGTTTTACAGCAAAAAAATTAGAATTTCGCCTTATTCCCATATTTTCGTGTGCTATAGCCCACGCCTTCCGAGTGGGCCCGGGCCCCTTGACCCCGATCGCCTAAAATATTTTTGGGCCATCCAATTCGATCGAAGGAACCTTAGTCACCGCCCCTCCATGAGTGTTCCTCGTTGTTTTGCGTGTTACATCCAAGAAATTAGAATTCCGCTCGATACCCATATTTTCGTGGGCTATGCCCATGCTTTCCGAGTGGGTCCGGGCCGCCCGGACTCAGATTGCCTAAAATTTGTTCAGGCCATCAAATATGACCTGAAAAACCATAGTCACCGCCTTGCCATGATCATTCCTCATTTGTTTGCGTTTTACGACCAAACAACTAGAATTTCCCTTGATTCCCATATTTTCGTGTGCTATAGCCCACGCCATCCGAGTGGGCCCGGGTACCTCGGACCCCGATCGCCTAACATTTTTTCGGACCTTCAAATACGACCTAAGGAACCATAGTCACCGCCCTANCGGACCCGGATCGCCTAAAACTTTTCCAGGTCATGCAATACGACCCAAGAAACTATAGTCACCTCCTCTCCATTACCGTTCCGCAGTTTTTGCATTTTACAGCCAAAAAAGTAGAATTCCGCCCGATTCCCATATTTTCGTGCGCTATAGCCCACGCCTTTCGAGTGGGCCGGGACCCCGGACTCGGATCGCCTAAAATGTTTTCGGGCCATCAAGTACGACCTAAAGAACCATAGTCACCGCCTCGCCATGACCGTTCCTCGTTTGTTTTGCATTTTACGGCCAAACAACTAGAATTCCGCCCGATTCTCATATTTTCGTGTGTTATAGCCCACGCCTTCCGAGTGGGCAGGGGCCCCCGGACCCGGATCGCCTAAAACTTTTCCAGGTCATGCAATACGACCCAAGAAACTATAGTCACCTCCTCTCCATTACCGTTCCGCAGTTTTTGCATTTTACAGCCAAAAAAGTAGAATTCCGCCCGATTCCCATATTTTCGTGCGCTATAGCCCACGCCTTTCGAGTGGGCCGGGACCCCGGACTCGGATCGCCTAAAATGTTTTCGGGCCATCAAGTACGACCTAAAGAACCATAGTCACCGCCTCGCCATGACCGTTCCTCGTTTGTTTTGCATTTTACGGCCAAACAACTAGAATTCCGCCCGATTCTCATATTTTCGTGTGTTATAGCCCACGCCTTCCGAGTGGGCAGGCCCCCCCGGACCCGGATCGCCTAAAACTTTTCCAGGTCATGCAATACGACCCAAGAAACTATAGTCACCTCCTCTCCATTACCGTTCCGCAGTTTTTGCATTTTACAGCCAAAAAAGTAGAATTCCGCCCGATTCCCATATTTTCGTGCGCTATAGCCCACGCCTTTCGAGTGGGCCGGGACCCCGGACTCGGATCGCCTAAAATGTTTTCGGGCCATCAAGTACGACCTAAAGAACCATAGTCACCGCCTCGCCATGACCGTTCCTCGTTTGTTTTGCATTTTACGGCCAAACAACTAGAATTCCGCCCGATTCTCATATTTTCGTGTGTTATAGCCCACGCCTTCCGAGTGGGCAGGCCCCCCCGGACCCGGATCGCCTAAAACTTTTCCAGGTCATGCAATACGACCCAAGAAACTATAGTCACCTCCTCTCCATTACCGTTCCGCAGTGTTTGCATTTTACAGCCAAAAAAGTAGAATTCCGCCCGATTCCCATATTTTCGTGTGCTATAGCCCACGCCTTCCGAGTGGGCTGGGCCCCTCGTACTTGGATCGCCTAAAATGTTTTCGGGCTGTCAAATACGACCTAAAGAACCATTGTCACCACCTCGCCATGACCGTTCCTCATTGTTTTTGCGTTTTACAGCAAAAAAATTAGAATTTCGCCTTATTCCCATATTTTCGTGTGCTATAGCCCACGCCTTCCGAGTGGGCCCGGGCCCCTTGACCCCGATCGCCTAAAATATTTTTGGGCCATCCAATTCGATCGAAGGAACCTTAGTCACCGCCCCTCCATGAGTGTTCCTCGTTGTTTTGCGTGTTACATCCAAGAAATTAGAATTCCGCTCGATACCCATATTTTCGTGGGCTATGCCCATGCTTTCCGAGTGGGTCCGGGCCGCCCGGACTCAGATTGCCTAAAATTTGTTCAGGCCATCAAATATGACCTGAAAAACCATAGTCACCGCCTTGCCATGATCATTCCTCATTTGTTTGCGTTTTACGACCAAACAACTAGAATTTCCCTTGATTCCCATATTTTCGTGTGCTATAGCCCACGCCATCCGAGTGGGCCCGGGTACCTCGGACCCCGATCGCCTAACATTTTTTCGGACCTTCAAATACGACCTAAGGAACCATAGTCACCGCCCTACCATCACTGTTCCTCATTTATTTGTGTTTTACGGCCAAACAACTAGAATTCAGCACGATTACCATATTTTCGAGTTATAGCCCACACCTTCCGAGTGTGCTGGGACCCCCGGACTCGGTTCACCTAAAAGTTTTTTGGGCTGTCAAATACGACCTCAATAGTCACCGCCTCGCCATGAACGTTCCTCATTGTTTTTTGTTACACAGCCAAAAAAGTAGAATTTCGCCCGATTCCCATATTTTTGTGTGCTATAGCCCACGCCTTCCGAGTGGGCTGGGCCCCTCGGTCTCGGATCGCCTAAAAGTTTTTCGGGCCATAAAATAGGATCTCCATAGTCACCACCTCGCCATGACCGTTCCTCATTGTTTTTGCGTTTTACAGCCAAAAAACTAGAATTCCACCTTATTCCCATATTTTCGTGTGCTATAGTCCACGCTTCTGAGTTGGCCCGGGCCACCTGACACCCCATCGCCTGAAATGTTTTCGGGCCATCAAATTCGATCTAACGAACCATAGTCACCACCCCGCCATGAGCGTTCCTCGTTGTTTTGCGTGTTACGGCTAAGAAAATAGAATTCCACCTGATACCCATATTTTCGTGTGCTAGCCCATGCCTTCCGAGTGGGTCTGGGCCTCCCGGACTCGGATTGCCTAAAAGTTTTTCAGGCCATCAAATATGACCTAAAGAACCATAGTCACCACCTTGCCGTGACCATTCCTCATTTGTTTTTGCTTTACGGTCAAACAACTAGAATTCCGCCCTATTCCCATATTTTCGTGTGCTATTGCCCACGCCTTCCGATTGGGCCCGGGACCTCAGGACCCCGATCGCCTAAATTTTTTCCGGGACATCAAATATGACTTAAGGAATTATAGTCACCGCCCTACCATTATCGTTCCTCATTATTTGCATTTTACGGCCAAAAGACTAGAATTTCGCCCGATTCCCATATTTTCATGCGCTATAGCCCATGCCTTCCAAGTGGTCCCGGGACCCACGAACCCCGACCTACTAAACTTTTACTGGGCCATCCAATATGACCTAAGGAACCATAGCCACCGCCTCTCCATGATCGTTCCTAACTTTTTGCATTTTCTGCCAAAAAACTAGAATTCTGCGCTATTCCCATATTTTCGTGTGTCCCACGCCTTCTGAGTGGTCCCAGGCCCCCCGGACCCCGATCGCCTAAAATTTTTACGGGCCACCAAATACGACCTGAGGAACCATAGTTACCACCCCGCCATGATTGTTCCTCTTTTTTTGTGTTTTCGGCCAAAAAACTAGAATTCCGCGTGATTCCCATATTTTCCTGTGCTATAGCCCACGCCTTCCAACTGGTCCCGGGATCCCGTAACCCCGAACGTATAAAATTTTTCCGGTCCATCAAATATGACCTAGGGAACCATAGTCACCGCCTCGCCATGATCATTCCTTATGTTTTGCGTTTTTCGGCCAAACACCTTGAATTCCGCGCGATTCCTATATTTTCGTGTGTTATAGCCCACGCCTTCCGAGTGGGCCAACCCCCCGGACTGTGATCGCCTAAAAGTTTTTCGGGCCATCAAATAGGACATAAGGAACCATAGTCACCGCCCCGCCATGATGTTTCCTCATTTTTTGCATTTTATAGCCAAAACCTAGAATTCCACCCGATTCCCATATTTTCAAGCGCTATAGCCCACGCCTTCCAAGTGGTACCGGGACCCACGAATTTCGATATCCTAAAATTTTTCTGGGCCATCCAATACGACCTAAGGAACCATAGTCACCGCCCCGCCATGATCGTTAATAATGTTTTGCGTTTTACGGACAAAAAACTAGAATTCTGCGCGATTCCCATATTTTCGTGTGTTATAGCCCACGCCTTCTGAGTGGTCCCGGGGCCCCCGGACCCCGATCTCCTAAAATGTTTATAGGCCAACAAATACGACCTAAGGAACCATAGTCACCACCCCGCCATGATCGTTCCTCATTTTTTGTGTTTTCGGCAAAAAAACTAGAATTCCGCTTGATTCCCATATTTTCCTATGGTATAGCCCACGCC
>AWOL01S0078694.1:0-55309 GCA_000715115.1 Nicotiana otophora | reverse complement strand
CGTGACAGATCTGGCATGAGGCTATGTTATTCTAGGTTTAAACCTGGGGGTGTGTTCTAGACATGGCATACCCAAGCAGACAGCTCGAGCCGATGTGGGGGCAATGTACCGGGAGCACGAAAGTCTACCCGACCTAGTTGTTGATCCATTCTCGTTCTATTTGGTATGACCCNTTCAGAATATGGTCTCATCGGCGTAGGTTGAGGGTTATTCCTCTAGAGTTCATAGTTACAGAGTGGTACGCTCGGGCCGAGTATGGTACCGGGTGCCGGCCACGTCCCTTCAGGTTTGGGTCGTGACAGATCTGGCATGAGGCTATGTTATTCTAGGTTTAAACCTGGGGGTGTGTTCTAGACATGGCATACCCAAGCAGACAGCTCGAGCCGATGTGGGGGCAATGTACCGGGAGCACGAAAGTCTACCCGACCTAGTTGTTGATCCATTCTCGTTCTATTTGGTATGACCCTTTTAGAAGACTCAGAAGGGAGGCGTAAGAAGACAGTTTAATACAGTTCAAACAATATCAAAGCGGTAAATTAGCGGCAACTAGCACATTAAGGACACAAACATAGTAATATCAACAAACAATAAAGCCAAGTACAGATTACATTACAAGCTTAAACTCTGAACCATGAACCAAAGATTCTGGGTTCTTATCCCTAGCAGAGTCGCCAGAGCTGTCACACCTCCTTTTTCCGAGGGGATATAGGATAGAGAGTTTCTCCAATTAAAGTGACACAATTCGAAATGAGATTATTTATTTATTTTAGAGTCGCCACTTGGAATAATTTTATGGTATCCCAAGTCACCGGTTTATTTTAAATCCCAAATCGAGGAAATTTGGCTCTGGTTTAAAGCCTGCGAAACCAGAAGACCGGGTAAGGAATTATATAAATCCAGAAGAAAGTGTTAGATATTTCCGGATTCCGTAATTTTAGCACGGTCTCTTTAATCATACCTAGCTTAATTAATTATTTTAATTACGTATTTTAGAACATATGTTCATTGTACCTTTTACCGCTTTTAATTACTCGATTATTCGTGATTATGGAATTATCTTGAAATGAGTTACGCGTACGTGTACTCTTTTTGTTTTGCACGTCAAAAATCATGTCACGCGTACGTGTACACAAGTTAAAACACTTAATTATTTAAGAAACAAAGCTTGGCCAAAGTCGCACGAACGCGTACCTTGATTTATTTTAGGAATCATAATTATGTCACGCGAACGTGTACATAATCACGATAAATTAATTAAAAGCGCGCCTAAAACACTCTAACAGTGTTCATTATTCTTCCTAAAATTTGAGATTATTGTAAGGCCATGGATTATGAAAGATTGTTGTGGGAGAGGTAATGTGAATTAATTAACACAAAATTATAAAAATCTACTAAAGAATTGGAATTAAAGTTCTTGGGAAAACAGTACAACCGAACGTCCATAACTAGAAGAAAGTTCAAATTAACTAAAAACCAATTCAAGAAATAGTTCAACTCATGGCCATAAAACAGGTAAGGCTCAGACTTGTATGTTACTCATAAGTTAATATTCTCTTCAACATAGGATTCTTACTTTTTCCAGAAACTCAAAGAAAGCCCATAACTTAAATTAAAACAAAGTGCAAATCAGACCTCATCTTAAAATCAATAACATACAATCCACTAATTTCCATAGAAGACAATCGAACTTAGACTAGAAAAGGATTTGAACACATAAAACAGAGATTATTATTGCAAATTCAGAGCATTACAGCATCCAATCAAACAAGTTACATGACTGAAATCAATGTCATACCTCAACAGCCAAGTAAAGATCCCAAAATAACCAGATAAAGGCTGAAAAGGTGAATCAATGGAACAGGGACAGCAGAACAATAGCAAACAACAATTCCATCGCTTCAGATTCCCAGAAATTACGAAGCAAAGAAACAGAAGTTGAGACAGCAAAGAAGCAAAGTTGAAAACGGCCTGAGGTCTCTTTTTGCTTCTGTTTTTTTTACTTTGTGTTTTTTTAGCTCTTTTTGAGTTCTCAAATCTGGATTTTGATTCCAGATTTTGTGCTCCTAGCGTGTGAATCGTGTGTAAAAGTGAGACCCAATGAGAGGGAGATGAGTATGTAGATGAACAGATAAGTGAGATTAGAGAGGAGATTTTGGTGGCTAGGATTTTCTAAGAGGGAGGGGTCCGATATTTTTTGTGTGTGTGGTAAGGCGAGAGTGTGAGTCTGAGAAGAAGACGGAATGGAGAAGAAAAAGGGGGGTGCGCCCATTCTCTGTCTCTAGAGGGGAAAGGGATCAAATTAGGTCTAGGGTTAGGAGAGCGGGGAAATGGGTGTTTAAAGAGAGGGGTCTGTACCAGGCTATGGGCAGATTGGGCTTCTAAAGGGATGGGCTTGTGGAGTAATTGGGCTGACGTGAAGCCATAGCCTCTTCTCTTTTCCTTCTTTATATTTTTTGCAATGTTGGCCACTCTAATTTAATTCAATTGTATGGCCAAATTATTTATCTATTTTACCTAGTGATTGACTAATGACCTAATTAATTAACTAACCTAAGAATGCATTTTTTTGATTTTTTTTGTTATTTAAATGATGTGTTTACAATGTAATTAAATCCTAAAAATACAGTTTAAAAATCTAAAAAGCTATGAAATTAAGATTTGAACATTGTTATGATTTGTTTGATTTATGATATTCCTAACATGCATAATAACGCGAATAAGTGCAAAACAAACAAATAAATAACTCTAAAATTCATAAAAACAATAAAAAAATTATTTTTTTGGACTTATTATTAGGAGTAATTTCCATGTGGGGCAAAACTTAGGTGCTCATAGTGGTGATCTTAAGAAAAGCTTAATCAAGGTATGTTAGCAAAACACCTTCCATAAAATTGAATTCTATGAATTCCTTATGAACTTTAAGTGTGGTTTATCCAAGTTCTATTCCTATTGTTTCGGATTGTCTTTAATGATTGATTTGCCCAAAGGCTTATGATTTTGATTCATGTTCCAAATTGCAAATCACTATGTTTTTTTGCACTTATTTATAAAGTGTTTTGAGCTTTTACACACTTATGAGTTGAAGCTATGACTTTCCCAATATTTTAAATGTCTTTAAATGTTTTATGATGATCCATGGAAAGTAAATAAATGAAAGTATAAAATATGAAATGCGACTATCGTGCCAAGAATAAAAAATTTCATGTATGGCCAAGGGTGCCAGAAATGAAAAGGTTTTAGGAAAGGCTATGATATGAATATAATCCTTTTATATGATAAATATTTTTGGGAGTATCGTTAGGTCACCTAGGAAGGCTAGGTTATAAACGTCCAAGCACGAAACTACACGTGTCAATGTAGGAGTTGACTTAGGGGTGAATCCCCGTTATATTATATTAAGATTATTTTCCCTTGATTGGGATGAGTTGATAGCTAGCAAGGACCATGTCGACCCACACAGCATTGTGGTGAGACAGTTTAGCCGATCGGGCGGAGATCAGATACCATGCAGCACACATGGTGGTATTATGTTTCTATGTCCACCTGCAAACATTAGAGTGAAATGGCTTAGCCGATTAGGCTGAGATCGGACTACATGTCATGTGCATGGTAGTGTGTCGGTACCAAGGATTTGCCAACCTAAAAAGATAATGCTTACATGAAGTTTTTCTTTGCTTTAATTTGTCATTAAAATATTATTGATTTACTTACTGCTTCCACATTTATTTTCTTTTATGTTGGCATTATATTTCATGAGAGGGTATTTAATTTTATATACTAGTACTATTCCATATGTACTAGCGCCCATTTTGCCAGGGGTGCTACATCTTTAATGGATGCAGATGATTCCTCAGCGGGAGGTGTTGGTCCTTGATAGCAGCATACCCTCGACTCAGTGGATTTTGTTGAGCCTTAGTCTACACCGGGGCACATATGATGTCTTGTTTACTTGTACATTACTTTTGAGGTATAGCGGGGGCCTTGTCACCGGTACTTTCATACTACTCTTTTGTTTCATTTAGAAGCTCCGCAGACATATCGTGGGATGTGTTTGGGATGCGGATAAACAAATCAAAAATGTGGTTGTAAATGTCTCATATTTCCATTTCTAAACTATGAACTTGTAATCTTTTGGTAAATATCAATAAAGCTCCTATAAGCAATGAAACTTGGTACTTTACATTTTATCATCTCACGTCTATCTCTTATTACTGATTCTCAAATTGTTCATGGGTAATGTTGGGTAGAAGGTATCAAGTAGGCTTGCTTAACTGGGATATCTCGGTCGAGCACTGGTCGCACTCCCCAAGATTGAGGCGTGACAACTAGTATATTGAATCAGCACATAAAGATGATATGCATCACAAAGCATTATTATAAATGCCAACTATATGAGTCTAAAATGTCTAATGATCAAAAGCTCATAATGGTACACCGAATCAGCATATAAAAATGTTATGCATCACAGAGCATTATTATAAATGCCAATTATATGAGTCATAATGTCTATGCATGAATAAGACTCAGTACCATCAACTGACACTCGCCATATGTCCAACAAACCTGCACAACACAAGGCCCAAGGAACAATGGGTCATAACTGACTCTGGAGGGACGGATCAAAATCCGTGCACCATATTAAACCTGCACGGACTACTCACGTTCCATAACACTTATCCTACACAAAAAACTCACATTCCATAACTCTCACCCCGCCAGAAAATACACGTGCCTCAATCTCAGTCCATATAAGAGTCTCCATATGCAGAAAGTATGCATATGCGCCATAAATAATGTAAATGATATGTATGGACTTGAAAAACATACATGTAGAGATGTATGCATGTGAATAGCATGACTACATCTAAAACAGGTAGGACATGATGTCAAAACTAGCCATTTATGATCAACAAGGCACCAAAAGCCTAAACATGATCGCATTTGATGTCAATCCAAGGCATAAAGTAGCCTAAACATCTATTCTGAGCATGAATAATCCATGGAACTTGCATATACGCTCGTTGCCACGTAATACGACACCCCCAATACATACCAATTAATCAAACAAGGGTAGTTTCTTAATGTAAATTCTCTCAAGCCAAGTCTAGGAAAGATACTTAACTTTTACATGCCAAATCAACCATCCAATATCACCTTCCCCTTTATATAGGCCTCCAAATGATCAAACCCTAGTCAAATATCATCCAAAGGGGTCAAACAATGCTAAATGAAGCAACCCCACATGAAGAACTTTGATCTTTGAAGAAATCTCAAAAGGTGAACAAAAGTTAACTCGGGCCCACATGGTCAAATTCTGCAACCAAGACCAAATCCCAATGGCTCATAGCCTCACGAGTGCAAATATGTGATTAGTTTCCAATCTGAGTCCAAATCGATATTCAACATCTCAAAATACACTCTCATAAATTGTAGACAAAAATCTCAATTTTCACATTTTAATTTCATGTTTTAGGTGTAGAAATTCATAGAAAATCAAGATATATAATTAAAACTAAGTAGGAATTATTTAGCCTCAAGAATGGAGTTAACTCACTCTTCAAAATCGCCTTGGTCCAAGTCTCAAAAATGGTGAAAATAAGCTCAAAATCACGAAATTGGGCTTTTATACCTTTAAGATCACTTTGCTCTTCACGATTCCGGCCATAAACCACGCGATCGTGATGCACTGATGGCTAATACTCTGCGATCATGGTCCTTATATATGCGACCACATAGAACAAAATATCTTGTGTTCCAAAGTCCTCTACACGACCGCGATACTCCATACGCAAACTCGATGACCATTCTGGATACCTTTCATGATCACATGCCTCTTATTGCGATCAAGATCAAAACCTTCTTGACTCAATTCTTTATCTTCGTGATCGCAGCAGCAAGAATCGCAATCACGATGCATACCTAAGAACCTGAAAATCAACAATAACAACTCAACTCGAAACGGCCCAAAACTACTCTGAAACTCATCTGAGCCCCCTAGGACCCCGTCTAATCATCCTAACCAGTTCTTATACCCCATACAAACTTTTCCAAATTCTCAAAGCAAGAAAAATAATGTCAGAACCATGAATCATGGATCAATTCAAATCATGAAAAAACATTTAGCTCATAAATGCCAACTTTCAACTAGATGCGCCGAAACAATGTCGGGCCACCCGAGACCCGCACCGAATACGTGTACAAGTCAAAAATTATCATACAAACCTATTGGAACTTTTAAATCATGAATCATGATCGTTTACTCAAAATGTTACGTTTAGTCAACTCTCTTAACTTTAAGTTTCCAGTTATCAACCAAGTGCTCTAAATCACTCCCGAACTTCTCGGAACAAGAATCAACCATATACGTAAGTCATAAAATATCATATGAACGTACTCGAAGTCTCAATTCACAAAATAGAATGCTATAACTTCAACCAACTAGTTGGATCATTACACTACTTCTAAAGCAGGAGATGGAGCACATAACCTAGCTACTCACACTCTAGAGTAATAGGATGACATGGTTATCAGACTCTAGGAGTTCAGCCCGTGGTGGAATCTCAACTAGTTATTGGTCGACAACCTGTTGTTGTTTCACATGTCATTCTTGAACCACAACTGGTGGTTGGAGCTGCTATCACCTAAGGAGTAGAAGAGCATGGATATATTATAGATGTTGTATCCTCCCCATTATAATGGTAATCTAGAAACTAATGTCAAAGAGTTCTTAGAGATGCCACGAGATTTTGCATAGCTTGGGCCTTGTTGAGTCTAAGGTAGTGTATTTTGTTGCTTTTTTGTTAGATGGACTAGCCAAGAGGTAGTGGAAACTTATTTGGAGAGCAGGCTAGCCGAGTAACTTCTTCTCGCTTGGGCTCAATTTTTATATCTCTTTCTAATTTATTCCACTAAGTAAGAGGAATGAGTTATGTAGGTAGTTTTAGCATCTACACCATGAGGGCATGGCCTTTACTAAGTATAAGATGAAGTTTATAGAGTTATCTTGTCATGATACTTTCTTGATTCTTATCGATCTAGAAAAGGTAAGAAGGTATATCAGAGGGATTAAACTTGGTATGGTACGTGAGACCGAGTTTGGAGCTACCTTTATTTAGGTTATGGATATAGCTAGGAGAACTAAGTATATCCACCAACAAGAGATAGGAGCGATAAGCCAAGAAGCCTCGTAGCATTGGTCGCTTTAGTGGTACCTCATTTGGGGGAAAGGATTCTCATGGAGAAGGTCATTCTAGCGGGCTAGTTCAATTAGCTCTTCAGACTTCTTATGGTGCTCCCACACAGTATTCCTACAACATGCCTCCAATTTAGAGTACTTATAGTGCGGCAACATGGCAGGGGGATTTTAGTCGATATTCCGGTTATCAGGGATAGTCCCAACAACCTAGACAACATAGGGAGTTGCTTTGAGTATGGAGAGATGGGGTATATCAAGAAGAATTATCCCAAGTTGTAGAGTGGTACACCGCAGTGAGGCTTGCAGTCTATCATTCAGACCCTAATTACTACAACAGCTACTCAGTCAAATAAAGGTGGTTCTCAAGCTGGTGGAGAGCACAGTAAAGGGAGAGGCTAGGCCAAAGGAGGCCAGACTCGTTTCGATGCATCTGATGTGATCATCTTAGGTGTTGTTTCAGTTTCTCGTTGAGGTGCCTCTGTAGTATTTGATTCAAATTGTATATATTCATACATGTCATCATAATTTGCGTGAAACTTGATTATGCCTTGTGGGTTACTTGATACTCTTGTTTATATGTCTACACCGATTAGGGATTCTATTGTCATAGTTGGGTCTATCGGTATAATATGGTTGTTATTCATGGGAATAACACGTTAGATCATTGGGCGTTTCAAACATGTTAGAGGACTGACATTGAGTAGGGCAGATTTTGCAACTTGGTCGACTTAGAAAGACTCAATCCCTATGACTTAATTATGTGGGAGTGAGATTTCAAAAGCTCAAGATTGGTTTGACTATGGAGTTGATGTTATCTATGGGCTTGGAGAGTTCATTATAGAGTTGTGACCACCTCACAAGTTGAATTAAGTTGTGCACTTCTAAGACAATGAGACACTTTTGAGAAGAATTATCCTACTTGAGATTTAGAGATCGAAGCTTTAGTGGAACTATCTCCTTGGTTGAAAATAGTGATAATAATTAATGTCTACTTAGCTTGATGTGTGTAGCAGATGTGGGTGACTTGAGAAAGCTTCTACTTTTGCACTTACCTCATAGTACTAGATATGGACCAGATCTACCTAAGTGTAGTAACATGTCTCACTTGGGTATTCTTTGGTTGAAAAGTATAGTTTAAGAGGTTACAGTCTTTATGTATTTGTGTTGGAACAGTGAACGAGTTAAGTAAGGGCTTTAGGATTTACAGATTTGACACCTTAGGGAAATTACTAGTATGGTACGCAAACCATGTCAATTGAGGCTTTAGGTGGATATTGTTGTCATTCCATAGTTAAGTAGGTTGGACTCGATGAGATGAAGCTAATTGATCCATAATTAGCATAATTGGACTTGGATAAGGTCGAGTCAAAATAAGACACTTTAAGATAGCCTTGAGCGGGCAAAAGCTCTCTTCAGACAGGTGAAGTCCATGGCATACAGTTATAGTGGGTGACTACGTGTTTCTAAAGGTTTGTTTTACCATTGCTTAGAGATAACCGACAAGAAAATACATACATTAAAAATTGGCCGTTTTGATCCTTTGGAACAATAATATAGGAAAATAAGAAAGAAATATGAGTTTTGAAACGAGGCATTTTGCGGGTACAAGTTTGATAATGGATTGTTGTCGTTGCCAAGAGGTTATGCTATGGTCATAGAGATGTGTGATATGTTATGTTGTTACACTCCAAAGTAATATATGATTCGACACAAGTCAGTGGAACTGAGACACTTCCATAAATACAAGAATCAAACTTTTGAGAAAGTTACGGGTATTGGTGATGGATTTATAACTTGTAGCTGGACTTGAAGAGAGATTCATTAATTAAAGTATTTCAACAGGATTACCGAGGTAGAGGTTACACGATAACACTAGAAAGAAGGTGTATGAAAAACTTGTACAGTTTCATGATAATTTCAATATAATTCAAGGCACTTCGAGGATAAATATTTGTTTAAGAGGGAAAGAATGTAATATCTGTACTTCTCGTTTTTATTATTTTTATGTCGCTCCATGTTTCAAGATATTGGATAGGCATGCATAGTATTTTGGGACTTATCAGGATAGTTTAAAGGGATCCCAATGTCACGACACAAAATTCCACAACGGTCATGACGACATCTAACACGCCAGCTAGGAGAGCCAATCATGTAATAATAAAAAAACAACATAAATGAATCAATATATCAATTCTATTAGAGATTTATTGAATAAACTAGTCACAAACCAACACCAATAGAGAAACAGTAATGCACCTCCCATAAATTGGTGTCAACGAGTACATGAGCTCTAAAAGTGTCCAAATGCAATAGTCTAAAATAAATATTTGGAGAAGACCTAGAATCGCTTAAACATATTTGAATGCATAAATGGAATTAGAATGAAATTCAAAGCATATATTTTTGTCATGACCCAGAATCCAACTAGCCGTGATGGCACCTAACCTCACCCGCTAGATAAGCCAAATAACATAATCCGATTCAATTAATATTTAACTAACTCTAATACACTCCCCAAGGACTGGTAGTACAAATTATGAGCTTCTAAGATTAGAATTTACAAAATTGGTGTGAAATAAAAATATGTCATATGTCTGAAATATATATGAACAGATTAAAAATTCTAAACCTACCATGAACAAGAGGCAGCAATGACTGAAACGCAGGTACATCTTCAGCATCAGCATCAGCATCAGAAATCTGCACGCAAGGTGCAGAAGTGTAGTATGAGTACAACAGACCCCATGTACTCAATAAGTAACAAACATAACCTTAGGTTGAAAGTAGTGACGAGCTTGTACCAAGGTCAGAGTTAACACTAATAACCAATAACATCTCATAACAATACAATTTAAAGAAGAACAAGTAATAACTCAATAATAACATACTCAGCTCGTATATAATTCTAGAAAATAAATATTTTCTTTTCAAGTATAACAGTAAAACTCAAATCTTTTGGTGAAAGTCACCGAAATATGAGTAAGTCTGAGATCTGTGATTTTTCTCAAGAACTTTCTTTCACAATAAAGAATTTCATTATCAAATGGCATGATGAAAAATACTTCTCTATGCTTACATATCAAGTATGCATGTCTAATACAATGCAGCATAGTGATGAACTCATGTACTCACACTCTCAGGGTACTCAATCACTCAGTACTGTATATGGCCAATCCATCCCATATATATATATATATATATATATATATATATATATATATATATACATACATAATAACTGACATTCAGTCACTCAGTACTGTACAGGGTCAATCCAGCCCAGGGAACTCTATCCCAAATATAATAAATGATTCAGGCAAGATCCATGGCCAAGGAAATTATAAATAAATAAGGCAACTCCATGCCCTGGGAAGTCCATCCCAAATATAAATAAATAAGGTAACTCCATGCCCTGGGAAGTCCATCCCAAATATAAATAAATAAGGTAACTCCATGCCCTGGGAAGTCCATCCCAAATATAATATCATTTGCGCTCACTGTGGGGGGTGCAAACTCCGGAGAGGCTCCTTCAGCCCAAGCGCTATAAGCCAATCTGGCCTACTGTGGCGTGCAGCCTGATCCCATTATAATAAAGCCTATAAGGCCTGCTGCGGCGTGCAGCCCCGATCCATATAATAATAACATATATAAAGCCAAAATGGCATGCTGCGGCGTGCAGCAGAATCCCATAAATATCCTCATAATCAGGCTCTCGGTCTCAATCAGTCACCAATCTCTTCAGTTTCTCGGGCTCACAATGTCATGAAACTAGCCCAAAATGATTATATGATGTATCAATAAATAGCAACAAAGACTGAGATATGATATGAAATGAATGAACATGACTGAGTATGAAATTACAATTTAAACATATAATTTAACAGCAGAAATGACCTCAGTGGGTCTCAAAACTACCGGCATATAACCTCAATATGATTTTTAACATAATTCTCAGCTCAATTTCTTTAACACATATAAGTACATGGATAATGCCAGGATTATTTGACTACACAATTCCACAGAATCAATTACGTCAAATTTCTACGGTGCACGCACACACGCCCGTCACCTAGCATGTGCGTCACCTCCAAACAAATCATACAATATGTGTTTTCAGGGTTCATACCCTCAGCTCCAAGTTTAGAAATGTTACTTACCTCAAACAAGCCGAATCCACTGCTGAGCAAGCTAAACAATGCTCCGAAAATTTCATTCCGTGCGTATCAACATCTGAACGCCTTCCTATCTCCTCAATTTAAGACAAATGATCTGTAACTAGTCAAACAACGTGGAAATTAATCAAAATATACTTCAATGCTTAAAATTTAACAATTTATAAAAATTTCCAACTCCGCTCGAAAAGTCGACAGTAGGGCCCACATCTCGGAATTCGACGAAACTCACAAAATCCAACAACCCATTCAATTACGAGTTCAACCATACTAATTTCACTCAAATCCGACTCTGAATCGGTATTCAAAACTCGAAAAATCGTTTTATGAAATTATAGAAATTTCCTTCGATTTCTCTTGAAAACTCGATAATCATACGCCAAAAATGAAGATTAATCCATGAAATATAATCACAAAGGAGTCAAGAACACTTACCCCAAGTTGTGCGGTGAAATTCCTCTCAAACGTCGCCCAAACCGAGCTCCGAAATTCGAAAATAGGTGAAACTATCGAACTCTCGAACTTAAAGCTTCTGCCCAGCGTTTTCCGCATATGCGATCGCATTGTCGCATCTACGCCCTTCGCTTCTGCGGAAAGGCTCGCGCATCTGCGATACAGCCTAGGCCAGCAGTAGAGCGCTTCTACGATGCCAAGAGCCGCATCTGCGATCGCGCTTTTGCGCAACTACCTCCGCATTTGCGGTCGCCTGCCCAACAGTGCCCATTTAGCTTTTGCGATGGGCTGCTCGCTTCTGCGGAGTCGCTTCTGCCACCAAGCTTCCGCAGAAGCGGTTGCACCTGCAACTCAAAAATTCCAGCAGCTTCAACAAGGCTTCAATCGATCCGAACCCCATCTGAAACTCACCCGAACCACTCGGGACCTTCTCCGAATACACCAATATGTCCCGTAACATAACACGGACTTACTCGAGGTCTCAAATTACATTAAACAACGTCGAAATTACAAATTGCACCTCGAATTGAACTTATAAATTTTCCAAATTTCCAAATTCTATATCTTGTGCTGAAACGTATCAAATCCATCCGAAATGATTTCAAATTTTGCGTACAAGTCATAAATGACATAACGGACATATGAAAATTTTCAGAATTAGATTCCGATCCCGATATCAAAAAGTCAACTCCCCGGTCAAACTTCCAAACTTAAAACTTTCTATTTTCGTCATTTCAAGCCTAATTTAACTACGGGCTTCCAGATAATTTTCCGGACACACTCCTAAGTCCAGAATCACTATACGGAGTTATTGGAACCATCAAAACTCTATTACGGAGTCGTTTGTACAAAAGTCAAACTTCGGTCAACCTTTTTCATTTAAGCTTCCAACATAAAATTTATTCTTCCGAACTAATCCCGAAACATCGGAAACATCAAAATCGACGATTTACACACGTCATAATACATCATATGAAGCTATTCAAGACTTCAAATGGTTGAAAGGAGCGTAAATGTTTAAAACGATAGGTCGGGTCGTTACATTCTCCCCCACTTAAACATACGTTCATTCTCGAACGTGCCAAGAGTTGTTCCTAAACCTTCAAATCACTATTCTACCTTACCACGCATATACCCGGGGGTGATACCACGTCACCCTATTCCATATAGGCCTGACAACACCATAATTGAAGATCATTACTTAAATCTTAGTCCGTAAACCCTGGAATTCAATTTCCAATATTCAGAATTTCTTTTCAAGATCCGAGTCTCACATCTACATACTGTATAAGTTTGAACAAGTTGTATCAAGTCATAACCATAACTCCATAAATAATCACATAACATACTACACAACTCGCATACTCGCAGCACCATTCTCGATCACAATAACTACTCAAAACCAACTCGGTACTAGTATTAAACCCCATGTCAAACAAAACCTCGTTCCAAAAACTTCGTATACTTCTGATAATGAAAGAAGCATGCGAAATCTCATAACCACTTATCGGATCAACAGGTCAGGGAGCTTTCCTTCGTTCAACAAGTACCATAGCCAATTATCTAAGCCGATTTCTACAATTATTCTTCCAAACACGTCGTAATCAAACCTGATAGTACCTATTATAGGTCCAATGAACTTATATTATCAAACACAACTATTCCACAGACACGCCACACCAATATAACTCAAGCTCCAAACTGCACAATCTGTGCACCTAAAAATGGAAAATGTCTCAAAGAAGAGAACCGTTTTGCAAGTCAATAAGCACCACCACAACCGCAATGCTATGAGCTCATCCTACATAGTAGAACCAAGACACACAAATCAAATAACGGTAACAAGCTATCCTAGAGCTCATATTAACATCAATCGCACGGACAACTCATGTTCTATGGTATCAATATCTAGACCCACACAGAAAACTCACATGCCAATAATATCAGTATATGGATCTGCACGGACAACTCACGTGCCAATAACATAATCTACCTGGAATGGTCACACGACTCCAGTCCAAGCATACCATACAGGAGCAATCAAATAAGTACACATGTATATGATAAATGAAATACGATTCACATGCTCCTGGACTGGTATAAATAACACGCCATAGAGTAGTCATGTGCAAAGTGTGCTATCACAACTCAATCGACAAGTTGACGCAGAAATAGTAACTACCCAGTTTATTCAGGGAATTAGCCTCTTTGTAACCTCAAGTATAGCTAGATAGTTCTCAATAAAGATACGAATATGAGAAATGTTATAACTTTACGCTTAACAGTCAACTCTAGGTATATCATAGCTTAAGTATTCTTCCGAGTATGAATACTTGCCCTGATGCCCGCACATGGGCTCAAACCTCACATATATATGCGCACCCGTAGCGCGTAGCTACAAAAAATTAACGCAAATAGTGCCTCCACTGAGATTAAATAAAATGCTCACCTCAAATAGGCCACAACCCTTAAACAATATGCTTCTGAGAACTCCCACTCCCCAAATTCATAGAACACATGAATCACCATAACTTATCCCAACTCCAGCACTAGAATGACTAACACATCTTTCATGCATGATCATCCCACGAGGAATACTTCTATACTTATCACGTGCCACATAGCAAAAATCCGAATATCAACAATCGATCAACCAAGCGAATATCGCAATACCAACAAAACATTCGTAAGTCAAAACACAGTGTGCCTTCTGAAATGCGCACCCTTCTCAAGGATTACCGAGCAGTTATAACATTCATCTAAATATCTGAAACTGGCCCCTCTGTTAAAAATTCATGAGCTTCCCTTCAACACTGAACCGTCACATTATACATGTAAATCTCAATCTCACCCCACGCGCCGCCTCTATTAGGCCATTATATGAAAACACGAGAATCTCATTACCACTCTGAGTAACAAGCAAATTACATACCCGGTCAGTTAGAAACCTTCGTGTTGCTTCCTTCCAGGAGGAAATCACCATACACAACACGTTCCCCACATTGGTAGAAAATATCTGGTTCAAACCATGGTAGAAATCATCAAGAACATTTTGAAATCCATTTGCACATAACCAAGCTATCAGAGCTGAATTCCTCTAACTTGACCAAGCCACGCAGGTCACCAAACCCAAGAATATTGCCACCAAAACATCTGTAAAGTCTCACCCCATCATAATTACCCCCCATAAATACCGCAACCGAAACACGCACTCTGAAAATACCTTATGTGACTCTAAAGTCATTTTCTTCACCTTCCTGATACCGAAATGTAATATCTATAATGATATAGAAAATGCCACAAGTCTCGACACCATCCAACTTAAATCTCAGATTCTAGCCATATACAAATCCGCCAAAGATTCTCAATTGCTACATATTAATCTTGAATTCATTAGAACCTTCTCAAGAGTCATCCATTCAGCCCAAATCTAAATTGTACCGCCCAAACGGGCCGAAAGACACGTGCTCCGTTAGTACAACAACAATCAAAGAAGTAACCCTGCTTTAACACCATCGATCAAATTCATACCCCGTGCGCACTACATCCTTCACAAATAACAACTCACTCATTCCTATGATTTTCATATACTCATAAAGTGCAATATAACTCATATCCAGGAATTTCCTTACTCGAGTCATCCTCGATCTCAACCTCTGCAAGTCATAACTAACCCACAAGTTGTCACGACCCAAAAACCCACCGTCGTGATGGCGCCTATCGTGGTACTAGGCAAGCAACTACTCAACTATCTTAACACAGTAAAAGCTTTGAAATTTTAGACGGAAGCAATTAATATTTAATAAAACCTTTTAGGAATAGAAGTAAATCCGATGCACAATACAATCTATCCCAAAACCGGGGTATCATCGAGTACATGAGCATCTATACCAGGGACAGTCTAATACAATATCTAAGGAATAGGAACTGAAATGCGATAAAAATAATGAAGGAGAGCCAAGGCCTGCGAACGCGATGCAGCTACCTTGATAGTCTCTGGGATCAGCTGCTCAAATATCAACACCCGCTATGACCGGGAACACCTGGATCTGAACATGAAGTGCAGGGTATAGTGTGAGTATAATCAACTCAGTAAGTAACAATAATAAATAAGGAACTGAAAGATAGTGACGAGCTATGTAGTTATAGTTCATTTTCAGTAATCTCAACAAGAAAGTAGACTTGCTTTAAAATTCGGCAGTTTAAGTCAAATCAATTTATAAATGCCAAGTTCGAGTAAAATCCTGATATAATATCCCTCAAAAGTTTCAAAACAATGACATATAACAACTATGCACAACAACAATGGAAGCGAATACCACCTCTCAAGGAAACAATCACTCAATCTTTCTCAATAGCTCATCACTCGGCTCTCAGCCCTCAACACTCACACTCAATAGGTACATGCGCTTACTAGGGGTGTACAGACTCCGGAGGGGCTCCTTCAGCCTAAGCGCTATATCGCTGCGGTGTGCAGGCCGATCCCATATAAATAGCCATAAGGCTCGTTGCGATGTGCAACCCGATCCATATATATATACAGCCCTAAGGCTCATTGCGGCGTGCAACTCGATCCATATACATACATATAGCTCACAACTCGGCACTTAGGCCCTAACTCAGTCACCAACCTCTCCAGTCTCTCGGGCTCTCAGAAATCATAAAAATTAGCCCAAACAATGATAATATAATGTATCAGCAAGAAACAAGAAGAGATTGAGATATGATACACAAGTAAACTGTGACTGAGTACAAAACAGCAATTAGCAATTAATTCAATGAGTACACGACCTCTGCGGGTCCCAATAGTGTAATCACATAGCTTAAGCATGACTCCTAACATGATTTGCAGTCAAATTTTTATAACACAGGGAGAGCATATAGCTAACAACAAGTTAGTCAACTTTACAGTTTCACGGAATGGACCAAGTCACAATTCCTATGGTGCACGCCCACACGCCCGTCTCCTAGCATGTGTGTCACCACCAAACAATCATATAACAATAAAATCCGAGGTTTCATACCCTCAGGACCAGATTTAAAACTGTTACTTACCTCAATCCGAGCCAAAACTCTACTCCAAAATGCCCTTGCCTCACGAATCTGCATCCAAACGTCCCGAATCTAGCCACAAACAATACAATACAATCAATAAGGCTAAAGGAATTTATTCTATAAGAAAAATATGAGTTTTAAGCCAAAATCCAAAATTGGTCCAAACCCGGCCCCCGGTCCCACGTCCAAAATCCAACAAAAGTCAAAACACCCGAAAGCCCATTCGCTCAAGAGTCTAACCATACCAAATTTATCAAATTCCGACTTCAAATGGACATTAAATTCCTCAAAATTAACTCTCCAAATCCCTAGCCTCAAACCCCTAAAATTCACCTCAAAAACACACCAACTATGTGGGAAATCAGTGGAGAAACATCATTATTGAAGAAAAATGAACACAAGGATCTTACCTCAAGAATTCCCTTTGAAAAGCCCTCTCAAAATCTCTAAATTTCGAGCTCAAAATGTTAGAAATGGTGAAGAATCTTCAAACCTCGTATTTATATGTTCTACCCAGGTCTTCCACACCTGCGGCCCAAATCCCGTTTCTGCAGTCCCGCTTTTGCGGTTGAAAGTCCGCTTCTGCGGAAATCACTAACTTCTCTAGATACCACCGCTGCGCACTCCTTTTTGCTTCTACGGAAGCGTTTCTGCACAACAGGTTCGCATCTGCAGCCTCGTAGGTGCAGAAAGAACCACGCACCTGCGGCCACCGCCAAGCCTCCTTTTTTCGCTTCTACGGGCTCCTTCCCGCTTCTGCGGGCTCGCACCTGCGGTTCCCACTCAGCAGGTGCGATTACTAAAGCAGCAGCAAAGCTTCAGCTGCTTCCTCAACTTACTTCCAAGTCCGTTAACCACCCGAATTCAACCCGAGGCCCCCGGGACCTCAACCAAACATAACAACAAAGTCTTATAACCCAATACGAACTTAGTCGAACCCTCAAATTACCTCAAATAACATCAAAAACACGAATTCCACACAGATTCAAGCCTAATAAACTTTGAAATTTCCAAATTCTACAAACGACGTCGAAATCTAGCAAACCACGTCTGATTGACCTCAAATTTTGCACACAAGTCACAAATGACCCAACGAACCTACTGCAACTTCCGGAATCAGAATCCGACCCCAATATCAAAAAGTCCACTCCTGGCCAAACTTTCCAAAATTCTAATTTTTGCCATTTCAAGCCTAATTCTACTACGGACCTCCAAATCACAATTCGGACACGCTCCTAAGTCAAGAATTACCCAACGGAGCTAACGGAAACATCAAAATTTAAGTCCGATGTCGTTTACACATAAGTTGACATCCGGTCGACTCTTCCAACTTAAGCTTTCAATTAAGAGACTAAGTGTATCAACTCACTCTGAATTCTCTCCGGACCCGAACCAACTAATCCGATAAGTCATAAAACAACAGTGAAGCACAAAAATGAGCAGAAAAAAGGGAACGGGGCTACAACTCTCGAAACGACCGGTCGGGTCATTACATCCTCCCCCTCTTAAACAAACGTTCATCCTCGAATGGGTCTAGAAATATACCTGGAGTCTGAAATAGGCGTGGATATTTTCTCCGCATCTCCCGCTCGGTCTCCCAAGTAGCCTCCTCAACGGGCTAACCTCTCCACTGCACCTTCACTGAAGCTATATCCTTTGACCTCAACTTCCGAACATGTCGACCCAGAATAGGCACCGGCTCCACATCATAAGTCAAATCACCATCCAACTGAACCGTGCTGAAATCCAATACATGAGACAGGTCGCTAACATACTTTCGGAGCATGGAAACATGAAATACTGGATGTACACTCGACAAGCTAGGTGGCAAGGCAAGCTTGTAAGCCACCTCCCCAATCCTCTAAAGTACCTCAAACGGCCCAATGAACCGAGGGCTCAACATTGCCCTTCTTCCCGAACCGCATAACACCCTTCATGGGTGAAACCTTCAGCAGAACCTTCTCCCTAACCATGTAAGACACATCACGGACCTTCCTGTCGGCATAGCTCTTCTGTCTAGACTGTGCCGTGCGGAGCCGCTCCTGAATCAATTTAACATTATCCAATGCATCCTGAACTAAGTCTGTACCCAACAGCCTAGCCTCACCGGGCTCAAACCAACCCACCGGAGATCTACACTGCCTCCCATACAAAGCCTCATACGGGGCCATCTGGATGCTTGACTGATAACTATTGTTGTAAGCAAACTCTGCGAGTGCAGAAACTGGTCCCATGAACACCCAAAATCAATGACACACGCACGTAGAATATCCTCCAATATCTTAATAGTGTGCTCGGACTGCCCGTCCGTCTGAGGGTGAAATGTTGTACTCAACTCCACCTGAGTGCCCAACTCTCGCTGCACGGCCCTCCAAAACTGCGATATAAACTGCGTGCCTCTATTTGAAATGATGGAAACTGGCATATCGTGAAGGCGGACAATCTCTCAGATGTAAATCTCAGCCAGCCGCTCTGAAGATAAGTGGTGCCCACTGTAATGAAGTGCGCGGACTTGGTCAGCCGATCCAAAATCACCCAAATAGCATCAAACTTCCTCAAAGTTCATGGGAGCCCAACTACAAAATCCATGGTGATCCGCTCCCACTTCCACTCTGGAATCTCTATCCTCTGAAGCAAGCCACCCGGTCTCTGATGCTCATATTTTACCTGCTGACAGTTAAGGCATTGAGCTACAAATCCCATTATGTCCTTCTTCATCCTCCTCCAGCAATAGTGCTGCCTCAAGTCCTGGTATATCTTCGCGGCACTCGGATGAATAGAATACCGCAAACTGTGGGCCTCCTCAAGAATCAACTCACGTAGCCCATCCACATTGGGCACACAAGTCTGACCCTGCATCCTCATTACCCCATCATCCCCAATAGTCACATCTCTGGCATCACCGTGCTGAACCATGTCCTTGAGGACAAGCAAATGAGGATCATCATACCTGCACTCTCTAAGACGATCAAATAAGGAAGACCGAGAAACCATACAAGCGAGAACCTGACTGGGCTCCGAAATATCCAATCTCATGAATCGGTTGGCCAAAGCCTGAACATCAACTGCAAGCGGTCTCTCTTCAACGGGAAGAAAAGAAAGACTACCCATACTCACCGCCTTCCTACTCAAGGAATTGGCCACCACATTGGCCTTCCCTGGATGATACAGAATAGTGATGTCATAGTCCTTTAGCAGCTCCAACCATCTCCGCTGCCTCAGATTGAGATCCTTCTGTTTGAACAAGTGTTGGAGGCTATGATATTCAGTAAATACCTCACAAGACACACTGTAGAGGTAGTGCCTCTAAATCTTCAACGCATGAATGATGGCAACTAGCTCCAAATCATGAACAGTGTAGTTCTTCTCATGAGTCTTCAATTGGTGCAAAGCATATGCAATCACTCTACCCTCCTACATCAACACACACCCAATGCCGATCGGAGAAGCATCACAATACACTGTATAAGAGCCCAAAACTGACGGCAAAACTAGAACTGGAGTTGTGGTCAAGGCAGTCTTGAGCTTCTGAAAGCTCTCCTCACACTCATCCGACCACTGGAAAGGAACACCCTTTTGGGTCAATTTGTCAAGGGCGATGCAATAGATGAGAACCCCTCCACAAAGTGACGATAATAACCGGCCAAGCAAGAAATCTCCGAAGCTGAGGACGGTCTGGACCAACTTTGAACCACCTCTATCGTTTTCGGATCCAACTGAATACCCTTAGTGGACACCACGTGCCCCAGGAATGCCACTGAGCTGAGCCAAAACTCACACTTGGAGAACTTGACATAAAGCTTCTCCCCCTTCAACCGCTGCAACATAACCCTCAAATGCAGGGCGTGCTCCTCCTGACTACGAGAGTACACAAGGATGTCATCAATGAACATAATAACAAACGAGTCGAGATAAGGCTGAAATACACTGTTCATCAGATGCATGAACGCTGCTGGGATGTTGGTCAGCCCAAAGGACATCACAAGGAACTCATAATGACCATAACAGGTCCTGAAAGTTGTCTTAAGAATATCCGAGTCCCGAATCTTCAACTGGTGATACGCAGACCTCAAATCAATCTTGGAGAACATGCTCGCTCCCTAAAGCTGGTCAAATAGGTCATCAATGCGCGGAAAAGGATACTTGTTCTTGATTGTGACCTTGTTCAACTGCCTATAATAATTTCACATTCTCATAGTACCATCCTTCTTCTTCACAAACAGAACATGTGCACCCCAAGGTGACACACTAGGCCTAATAAACCCTTATCAAGGAGATCCTGATGCTGCTCCTTCAGCTCCGTTGGTGCCATACGGTACGGAGGAATAGAAATGGGTTGAGTGCCCGGCACCAAGTCAATGCCAAAGTCAATATCCCTGTTAGGTGGCATGCCGGGCAGGTCTGCAGGAAACACATCCGGGAAATCTCGCACCACCAGAACAGAATCAATAGTAGGGGTCTCTGCACTAACATCCCTCACAAAGGCTAAATAAGATAGATAACCCTTCTCAACCATTCGTTGAGTCTTCAAATATGAAATCACTCTACTGGGAACATAGTCTACAAAACCTTGCCACTTAATTCGTGGCAACCCCGGCATCGCTAATGTCACTATCTAAGCGTGGCAATCCAGAACAGCATGACATGGGGACAACCACTCCATACCCAAGATCACATCAAAATCAACCATACTAAGTAACAAGAGGTCAACTCTGGTCTCCAATCCCCTGATAGTCACTACACACGACTGGTATACCCGGTCCATAATAATAGTATCTCCTACCGGCGTAGATAAATGGACAGAGGAAACTAGAGACTTACGGGGCATATCCAGATAATGTGCAAAATACGATGACACATATGAATAAATGGAACCAGGGTAAAATAATACAGAGGCATCCCTGTGGCAGACTGAGACAATACTTGTGATCACTGCATCGAAACCAATGGCATATGGTCTAGCGGGAAGAGCATAGAATCGGGCCTGACCGCCACCTGATCGGCCTCCCCTTCTAAGGAGACCTCTAGCTGACTGGGCCCCACCCCGAGCTGGCTGAGCGAGTGGTGAAGTAAATGGTGCTGAAGCCTTAGTTTGACTCCTCTGCTAAGCCGGACCTCCCGTAAGGCGGGGACAATATCTCCTGATATAGCCAAACTATCCACACCTATAGCAATTCTCCAGTACTGGTGGTGGGGACTAGAGGGAGCCCCGAGCACTGGATAACTCTGAGCTGGCAGTGCTAACCCGATGGAGCATGGGACAAACTCTGAGTTGGAAGGGTACTAAGTGATGAGTGACCCTGCTGATAACTGTGTGAACCATGGCCAGATGATGCACCACGGTGAACTGGGCGAGCCGTCTGAGCATGCCTATAAGGACGACCCCTGTCGTGGTAGAACTAACCCCCAGAAGGAACACCGCTGAATCCACCCTCTCCCTGAGGCCTCTTGGCCTCCCTCTCAATCCTCTCCTGGCTACGGACCATCTCTATCTGACGAGAAATGTTGACAACCTCATTGAAAGTAGCACCAAACACCCTCTCTCTAGTCATAAGCAACCGCAGCTAAAATGTGAGGCTATCAATGAACCTCCTGATCCTCTCCCTATCGGTGGGAACCAACCAGACTGCATGACAGGCCAACTCATAAAACCTCATCTCGTACTCCGTCACAGACATATCACCCTGACAAAGCTACTCGAACTACCTACGCAGCTCCTCTCTGCGGGACTGAGGCACGAGCTTCTCCAGGAAGAGAATGGAGAACTCCTTCCATGTAAGGGGTGTTGCACCATCCGGCCTACGCCTCTCATAAGCCTCCCACCAACTGAAGGCATCCCCAGAGAACTGAAAAGTAGTGAACGAGACCCCACTGGTCTCCAGAATACCTGTTATACGGAGAATCCTCTGACACTCGTCCAAGACGCCCTGGCATCCTCCGCCTCTGTACCACTAAAAGATGGAGGCTGCAGTCTCCCAAACCTCTCCAATCTCCGGTGCTCATCATCCGACATAACAGGAACCACATGGGCTTGAGTAGCTGCAACTGGTTGGGCTGGTAGTGCCCCCGGTATCTGAAGTCCCTGTACTACCTGATTTGGAGTACGGGCAACTGGGGTATGAGTACCTCCCCCGACCTGAGAAGTGACAGGTGCGGCCTGAGCTGAAACCACCTAAGCAAGGCCGGTGCAAACTGTCAGAATATGAACTAAGGCCTCCTGAAGGCCTGGAATCACAATGGGCACAGGTGGTGCCTGAGCTGATCCACGGGCTCATTCACAACTGGAACCTACTCTTGAACTAGGGCAACTGGTGTATCTGCAGGTGCTGCCCTAGTTGTTGTGCGAGCTGCACCTATGCCCCTACCACGACCTCTATCGCGACCTCGGCCTCTCGCAGCCCTGACTGGTGGTACTGGTGGATGTCCACCCTGCCCAATAGTACGTGTCCTCACCATCTGTGAGAGAATCGAACAACAGAAGTTTAGTTACCAGAATCAACAGATTTGCACGAAAAGAATTCAAGAATGTGAAGTTTCCTAAGGGTTCAGCAGCCTCTCGAAGATAAGTACAGACGTCTCTGTACCGATCCGTAAGACTCTACTAAACCTGCTCATGACTCGTGAGACCTATGTAACCTAGGCTTTTATACCAACTTGTCGTGATTGTGCCTATCGTGGTACTAGGCAAGCCACTACTCAAATATCTTAACACAGTAAAAGCTTTCAAATTTTAGACAGAAGCAATTAATATTTAAGAAAACCTTTTAGGAACAGAAGTAAACCCGCTGCACAATACAATCTATACCAAAACTGGGGTGTCATCGAGTACATAAGCATCTATACCAAGGAGAGTCTAATACAATGTCTAAGGAATAAGAACTGAAATGCGATAAAAATAATGAAGGAGAGCCAAGGCCTGCGAACGCCATGCAGCTACCTCGATAGTCTCCGGGATCAGCTGCTCAAATATCAACACCCGCTATGACCAGGAATACCTGGATCTGCACACGAAGTGCAGGGTGTATCATGAGTACAACTAACTCAGTAAGTAATCATAATAAATAAGGAACTGAAAGATAGTGATGAGCTATGCAGTTATAGTTCATTTTCAGTAATCTCAACAAGAAAGTAGACCTGCTTTAAAATTCAACAATTTAAGTCAAATCAATTTCTAAATGCTGAGTTCGAGTAAAATACTGATATAATATCCCTCAGAAGTTTCAAAACAATGACATATAACAACTATGTGCAACAACAATGGAAGCAAATACCGCCTCTCAGGGCAACAGTCACTCAATCTTTCTCAATAGCTCATCACTCGGCTCTCAGCCCTCAACACACACACTCAATAGGTACCTGCGCTCACTGGGGATGTACAGACTCCGGAGGTGCTCCTTCAGACCAAGCGCTATATCGCTGCGGCGTACAGCCCGATCCCATATAAATAGCCATAAGGCTCGTTGCAGCATGCAACCCGATCCATATATATATATATATATAGCCCTAAGTCTCAATGCGGCATGCAACCCGATACATATACATACATATAGATCACAGCTCGGCACTTAGGCCCTAACTCAGTCACCAACCTCTCCACTCTCTCAGGCTCTCAGAAATCATAAAAATCAGCCTAAACAAAGATAATATAATGTATCAGCAAGAAACAAGAAGAGACTGAGATATGATACACAAGTAGATTGTGACTGAGTAAAAAACAGCAATTAGCAATTAATTCAACAAGTACACGACCTCTGTAGGTCGCAACAGTGTAATCACATAGCCTAAGCATGACTCCTAACATGATTTGCAATCAAATTTTTATAACACAGGGAGAGCATATAGCTAACAACAAGTTATTCAACTTTACAGTTCCACGGAATGGACCAAGTCACAATTCCTACGGTGCACGCCCACACGCTCGTCACCTAGCATATACGATCATATAACAACAAAATTCGGGGTTTCATACCCTCAGGAACGGATTTAAAACTGTTACTTACCTCAATCTGAGCCAAAACTCTACTCCAAAATGCCATTGCCTCGCGAATCAGCCTTCAAACGTCTCGAATCTAGCCACAAGCAATAAAATATAATCAATACGGCTAAAGAAATTAATTCCATAAGAAAAATACGAATTTTAAGCCAAAATCCGAAGTTTGTCCAAACCCGGCCCCCGGTCCTTCTTCTCGAAATCCGACAAAAGTCACAAAACCCGAAAGCCCATTCTCTCACGAGTCTAACCATACCAAATTTATCAAAATCCGACATCAAATGGCCATTTAATTCCCTAAAATTAACTCTCCAAATATCTAGCCTCAAACCCCCAAAATTAACCTAAAAACACACCAACTAGGTGGGAAATCAGTGAGGATACATCATTATTGAAGAAAAATGAACGCAAGGATCTTACCTCAAGAATTCCCCTTGAAAAGCCCTCTCAAAATCTCTAAAATCCGAGCTCAAAATGTTAGAAATGGTGAAAAATCTCGAAACCTCGTATTTATATGTTTTGCCCAGGTCTTCCACACCTACGGCCCAAATCCCGCTTCTGCGGTCCCACTTTTGCGGTTGAAAGTCTGCTTATGCGGAAATCACTAACTTCTCCAGCTACCGCCCCTGCGCTCTCCTTTTCGCTTGTGCAGAAGCGCTTCTGTGCAATAGGTCCCGCTTTTTGGAAAGAACCTCGCACCTGCAGCTACCGCCAAGCCTCCTCCTTTTCGCTTCTGCGGGCTCCTTCCCGCTTCTGTGGGCTCACACCTGCGGTTCCCACTCCGCAGGTGCGATTACTACAGCAGCAACAAAAATTCAGCAGCTTCCTCAACTTACTTCTAAGTCCGTTAACCACTCGAAATCAACTCGAGGCCCCCGGGACCTCAACCAAACATACCAACAAGTCTTATAACCCAATACGAACTTAGTCAAACCCTCGAATTACCTCAAACAACATCAAAAACACGAATTCCACACAGATTCAAGCCTATTAAACTTTGAAATTTGTAAATTCTATAAATGATGTTGAAACCTATCAAACCACGTCCGATTGACCTCAAATTTTGCACACAAGTCAGAAATGACCCCACAAACCTACTGCAACTTCCGGAATCGGAATCCGAAACCGATATCAAAAAGTCCACTCCCAGCCAAACTTTCCAAAATTCCAATTTTCGCCATTTCAAGCCTAATTCTACCACGGACCACCAAATCACAATCCGGACACGCTTCTAAGTCCAGAATTACCCAACGAAGCTAACAGAACCATCAAAATTTAAGTCTAAGGTCGTTTACACATAAGTCGACATCCGATCGACTTTTCCAACTTAAGATTTCAATTAAGAGACCAAGTGTCTCAACTCACTCTGAGTTCTCTCCGGACCCTAACTAACCAACCCTATAAGTCATAAAATAACAGTGAAGCACAAAAATGAGCAGAAAAAGAGGAACGGGGCTACAACTCTCGAAACGACCGGACGGGTCGTTACACAAGTATGCTTCAGACCAAAACTAAAATTTAACATATAACCATGAAATTGAATTGTCAATAGAAACTCCCCCCCACTTGGCTCAAATCCATAGGTTAAAACACTCGATAACTCACAATACTCATACTCTATTATTATCATAATCCCGCATTCAATTCAACAAAAATTCTTCACAAGACCAGGTACCTCAAACAATAAAATACCTCAATCATCCGCTAAGCTCACATTCATTCTCTTGACAGCCAAGGCAACTTTCTCAACTAGATTCAAATTCAAATCTCAACACATACACCCCGCTGGTAGAAAAGAAACTCTCCACTCAACATTATAAGGGCCACACCTACGTAGATTACTCCGCAAGAGATAACTCACCTGCATGGCCTCAAATTGGTATCTTGCTATACCCTTTCACAGCCACAATTACTGCGCAATCACTTAATCTTACTGAGTCCAAACTCATTAACAAGACATGAGAATTTAATTTGTCCCACAATTTAACAACGTGAAAGATTCTTCAACACATTCATACGCGAAACTATACGTCAAATAAAGACAGACATCAAGCACCCAATGGCCCTTTTACATCTCGCGAAACTCTTCTCGTCACATTCAAACCATCACATAGTCATTCAACCGCTCATCGGGCCACAAATTTCACTTATATGGACACTACCGGATGCATAAGTCCAAACGCACAAGTTCTCATAACCGAAACTACCGAGCTTGAGCTGCAGTCTAACCCTGGCATCAAGTCCTCTAGACTGGCCCATCACCAAAACACAGAATACTCATCTCGAACCGTGTTCATGGTATCACAAGCCAGCGATGCACAACTGATACCGAGAGATCACATGCGCAAATGAATGCGTGGAAGGAATTCAAAGAGTAATGTTTCAAGCTAAATCAATTCTGCACAATAAGGAAATAAATATGGGAGATTATCTTAAATGCCCTGTAGCCTATCGAAGATAAGTATGGACGTCATCATACCGATCCGCAAGACTCTACTAGACACTTGCTCATGACTTGTAGAACATATAAACCAAGAGCTCCGATACTACCTTGTCACGACCCAGAATCCAACTAGCCATGATGGCACCTAACCTCACCCACTAGGTAACCCAAATAACACAATCCGATTCAATTAATATTTAACTGGCTCTAATACACTCCCCAGGAACTGGTAGTACAAATCATGAGCTTCTAAGATTAAAATTTACAAAACTGGTGTGAAATACAAATATGTCGTATGTCTAAAATATACATGAACAGATTAAAAACTCTAAAGCTACCATGAACAAGAGGCAGCAATGACTAGAACGCAGGTACATCTTCAGATCCAGCTCCCGCCGTACACAACAACATCAGTATCAGAAATCTGCACGCAAGGTGGAGAAGTGTAGTATGAGCACAACCGACCCCATGTACTCAATAAGTAACAAACCTAACCTTAGGTTGAAAGTAGTAACGAGCTTGTACCAAGGTCAGAGTCCACAACAATAACCAATAACATCTCATAACAATAAAATTTAAAACAGCACAAGTAATAACTCGATAATAACATGCTCAGCTCGTATACAGTTCTGGAAAATAAACATTGTTTTTTCAAGTATAACAGTAAAATTCAAATCTTTTGCAGAAAGTCATCAAAATATGAGTAAGTCTAAGATCTGTGATTTTTCTCAAAAACTTTCTTTCACAATAAAGAATTTCATTATCAAATGGCATGAGGAAAAATACTTTTCTATGCTTACATATCAAGTATGCATGTCGAATGCAATGCAGCACAGTGATGAACTCATGCACTCACACTCTCAGAGTACTCAATCACTCAGTACTGTATATGGCCAATCTAGCCCAGGGAAGATCCATCCCATATATATACATAATAACTGACATTCAGTCACTCAGTACTGTACAGGGTCAATCCAGCCCAGGTAACTCTATCCTAAATATAATAAATGATTCGGGCAAGATCCATGCCGAGCGAAATTATAAATAAATAAGGCAACTACATGCCCTAGGAAGTCCATCCTAAATATAAATAAATAAGGCAACTCCATGCCTTGGCAAGTCCATCCCAAATATAATATGATTTGCGCTCACTGTGGGGGTGCAGACTCCGGAGGGGCTCCTTCAGCCCAAGCGCTATAATAAGCCAATCTGGCTTGCTGCGGTGTGCAGCCCCGATCCATATAATAATAACATATATAAAGCCAAAATGGCCTGCTGGGGCGTGCAGCCCAATCCCATAAATATTCTCACAATCAGGCCCTTGGCCTCACTCAGTCACCAATCTCTCTAGTCTCTCGGGCTCACAATTTCATGAAACTAGCCCAAAATGATGATATTATGTATTAATAAATAGCAATAGAGACTAAGATATGATATGAAATGAATGAACATGACTGGGTATGAAATTACAATTTAAACATATAATTCAACAGCAGAAATGACCTCAGTAGGTCTCAAAATTACCGTCATATAGCCTCAACATGATTTTTAACATGATTCTCATCTCAATTTCTTTAACACATATAAGTACATGGATAATGCCAGGATTATTTGACTATACAATTCCACAGAATCAATTACGTCCCAATTTCTACGGTACACGCACACACGTCCATCACCTAGCATGTGCGTCATGTCCAAACAAATTATATAATATGTGTTTTCAGGGTTCATACCCTCAGCTCCAAGTTTAGAAATGTTACTTACCTCGAACAAGCCGAATCCAATGCCGAGCAAGCTAAACAATACTCCGAAAATTTCATTCTGCGCGCATTAACCTCTGAATGCCTTCCTATCTCCTCAATTCAAGCCAAACGATCCGTAACTAGTCAAACAACGTGCAAATTAATCAATATATACTCCAATGCTTATAATTTAACAATTTATAAAAATTTCCAACTTCGCTCGAAAAGTCGACAGTGGGGCCCACATCTCGAAATCCGACGAAATTTACAAAATCTGACAACCCATTCAATTTATGAGTTTCACTCAAATCCGACTCGAATCGGTATTCAAAACTCGAAAATTCATTTTATGAAATTATAGAAATTTCCTTCGATTTCTCTTGAAAATTTATAATCATACGCCAAAAATGAAGATTAATCCATGAAATATAATCACAAAGGAGTCAAGAACACTTACCCCAAGTTGTAGGGTGAAATTTCTCTCAAAATTTGCCCAAACCGAGCTCCGAAATCCGAAAAATTGCTGAAATATCAAACCCTTGAACTTAAAGCTTCTGCCCAGCGTTTTCCACATATGCGATCGCATTGTCGCATCTGCGCCCTTCACTTCTGCGAAAAGGCTCGCGCATCTGTGATAGAGCCTAGGCCAGCAGTAGAGCGCTTCTGCGATGCCAAGAGCCGCATTTGCGGTCGCGCTTCTGCGCAACTCCCTCCGCATTTGCGGCCGACTGCCCAATAGTACCCATTCCGCTTCTGCGGAGTCGTTTCTGAACCCCATCCGAAACTCACATGAGCCACTCGGGACCTTGTCCGAAAATACCAATAAGTCCCATAACATAACACAGATTACTCGAAGTCTCAAATTACGTCAAACAATGTCGAAATTATAAATTGCACCTTAAATTGAACTTAGAAACTTTCTATATTTCCAAATTCTATATCTTGTACCGAAACGTATCAAATCCATCCGGAATGACTTCAAATTGTGCGTACAAGTCATAAATGATATAAGGGACCTATGAAAATTTTCAGAACTGAATTCCGACCCCGATATTAAAAAGTTAACTTCCCGGTCAAACTTCCAAACTTAAACTTTCCTATTTTTGCCATTTCAAGCCTAATTTAACTACGGGCTTCAAATAATTTTTCGGACACACTCCCAAGTACATAATCACCATACGGAGTTATTGAAACCATCAAAACTCCATTCCGGAGTCGTTTGCACAAAAAATCAAACTCCGGTCAACCCTTTTTATTTTAGCTTCCAACATGAAATTTATTCTTCCGAACTAATCCCGAAACACCTGAAACATCAAAATCGATGATTCACATACGTCATAATACATCATACGAAGTTATTCAATACTTCAAATAGTTGAAAGGAACATAAATATTCAAAACGATCAGTCCGGTCGTTACAATTTTAACTCGTGAGATTATGGAATTTAACTTTCCTTTTGGAGTTTGACCTAGACCTAGACTTTATTTAATTAAGTCCAATAGATATCGTTGAATTCTTTTATGAGTAGATTAAGGTCAAGTGGTGGATTTGGACTGAGGCAAGAGGGTCTTGAAGGGTAAAGCTTGTACTGATCGAGATAAGTTATGACTTTGACATGATAAAAGGAATGTTTTCCAAAATAATTTGTTTTGGAGTATACTATGTATATAGTGTTGATACCCAATTTTGCCCTCATATTTAATAAAGTATTCCATATACTTTCAAATATCATTTGGACCATTACCCAATTTACAGGGGTTATATAAGTATTTTCTACAATTTTAAAGCATTTAAATTGATTTCTTGCATTTTTAATTATTCAATATTTACTAATTATTCCCTGAGTTATTTTGAGTAATTTAAGTTAGTTATTTATACCCACAAGCATATTTCATAATTTCTTACTCCATTTTATATAATTATATTTGTACTTTTAGTATTATTTACAACATTTGCAATAATAGCCTAGAATCTCGTAATAATTTTATTTATTATATTATTTATGTCAAAATAGTATTTTTATATTTTTATAACTCTGAGTTATTATTTTTAAGTATTTAATTCCTTTTATAATATTTTTTATTATTAATTGGTCATTTTAAATTTTATTTCTATAAATTTCGTGTATTTTTAAAACCCAGCCCAAAATTAGGCTACAATTAAGCCAAAACCGAACCAAATTGGCCCAAACCACTGGCCCAATCCCCTTATCCCAAACCAAACGACCTCTTTAATCCAACCCGATCGCGACCCGTTAACAACATGCCTTCTTCCCCCTTTGATCCTGGTCGTTGATCTTAAATGATCAACGGACCATAATAAACCGACCCCTTTCCTTATATGTCCTCACCCAAACCCTAAACCCATTTTCAATCCATCAGCAGCCCCACTCAAATCCTAGTCCCCGTCCGAGATTACATGGAGATCTTCTATATTTCCTTTCTTTTTTTATACACACAACGATTCTTGCCATCTCCTCAACATTACATTGTGTTTGGTACTGAGTTATTTATGGAAGCTAATCAACGGGCGTTCGTTCGACTCTGATTCTGTATTATCGTCATGTTCTTGACTTGATACATTCACTACAAGGTTATATGGATTCGATTCAGTGAGATCTTTAACTATTTTAGTTCTCCGTCTTGAACTTGGGTTTGTTCAATTGAGCCCTAATCCGATTCAAAAATGGATTGCATGAGATTCTTTCCTTATTTTTGTGATTCAATTTAATCTGGGTAATTCTAACTACTATATAAACCCCTCCCCCAACTCTCCTAAGACGGAATTTAATATTGGTATTCTCTCACTCTTTCTATACTATTCTGCACTCTTGATTATGGCCGGCTAAAAACCAAAGTCACTGAAATCCTCTCTATCGACCTTCCTAGTGCGAGCACTACTCGGGGATCGTTTGAAGGTCTTGTGAACTCTGACACTCTAGGGTTTGGGGTCTTGTTGTTCTCTCTTTGATATTGATACTTAAACTATTGCTGGCACTTGGTTTTCTCCTCTATTTGTTTGTTAAATCTGCAAACTGTTAAGTGTTTAGACTCTCGCAATTCTACTTCCTTCTGTTTTTCTTCATGTTATGTGCATTAGTGCTACTTGGATTTCTTTGAGTTAATGTGATTTCGATATTATGCCACTTTGTATACAATTCTGGTTTTTTTAATACCATTCAGCAGTTCCAATAGCTTCAACTCTATTTAAGTCCTAATCTTAGAATCATGAGTAGTTAATTAAGTTGATCCCTGCTCTCCCTATGTTTTCTTGGTTCGAATGTTTACATTAAAACTGATTGATGTCTGGTGTGCGTGTATCCTCATACCTTGCTTTGGAATTTTTGTGTTAAAACTTGCTAGGAATTCATGCTTGCCCAGAAATTGTTCAAATGTGCTCTTCCTTCTTCATGCTAAGTCTTTCATGCACAACATGCTACTTGCTCACTTTCTTAAAATGATCATTCCAAACTTTTCAAACAATCATGTTTCTCTTCCACTTGTGAACCCCAACCTTGTATAATCATTGCATGCCTTACTACAATCTTGTTTCCACAATACTGTTTTATAGACCCATGCATACTAGTGCTAGGTCTGCTCAAGTTTAATGCCTAGGGTAACTTTTGATATGTATAATATAACCTACTATATGTGATCAACTTGCATTCTCAGAATTAAGTACTTGCTTGCTAATTAGTTGTTGTGCTGAGTTTGTGATATTGTTGACCCTGAATTTCTTTAATAAGTTTTTCTTATTAACACTTTTGCTTTCCATGAACTGACCTACAATTCTTAGTTATGTCTTGTCTTGCATTCTTGTATTGAGGTCTTCTTGGGAAGACTGTTGTTGGTATCTGTACCAAGGTTGCCTCTTGAGCATGTCATTGTTACTTGTTAATCTTCTTAGAATCAATTCATGCCCCTGCCTGCTTTGAAGTCTCATGCTTAGTTCCTTTGCTTTATGGATTCATGTTTTCCATATTCCTGCAACTAATCAAGTGTATCTTAAGAAGTCTGTTACTTTGAACTTGTTTGCTAATTTGAAAGCCCTATATATGTGCTCATTCTGTGTGATTATAAGGTCCGTATGTATGTGTGATCTTCTACCTATTAGACATCACTTTTAGGATGATACTTAGAAAGTCTTTCTGTTGATGATTGTGATAATAGGAATCCTTGGGTATGTGTCTTTGCCTGAACTCTGAGTCACCTGAATGACATGTTTGAATTTATGTTCCCATGTTCCTATTATTTGTTAATGGGTAAGCAAGATAATTGTCTTTATGTTTGGGCCGGTCTTATTGGGCCTTGTGTGTTGTTGTATCTAAGCAGTGGTCAGGCATGCTTTAGTCATCCTTGTGAGTCTGGGATGTTGGGCATGTTGGATATGCGAAGAGTAAGGCTAGTGAAGGCCCAGAAGGCATTGTTGGGTTATTTTGTACTTATGTTGGACCCGTAATTATTGTATTTGGGCCTATAACTACTCTATTAAGTATGTAATTATTTTATTATTTTATTTGGGCCTGTAATAATCTATAATAACAAATAATGAGAATTAATTAAAGTGGGGGGCTGGGATACTTTAATTTTCATATGAAAGGGTAGAAAACATGCCTATAGGATCTAAGTGCTTCACTTGATCAACATGCTCTATTTCTATATGTTGTTAGATAGCATGCCTATAGGAGCTAAACGTTCATTGACTATTTGCTCAACATGCTCTACTGCGATGTGTTGTTAGATAGCATGCCTATAGGTTCTCGTTTGAATAATCAAGAACTATTTACATTGATACCTTTTGCAATTATATGGCTCGTTTAGAAAGCATGGATATAGGACTAATGAAACAAACTTGCATTTAAAACAACTTCACTTCCCAAATCTGACCATCTAAGGAATCATGTCTATAGGATTTCAAAGTGTTTAATTAAGGTTGCTGCTACTGCTATCCTTATCCTACTGCTGCCTAGATGATATGCCTATAGGAATAAAATAAAACCGGTGTATGTTCTCAATTACTTTGTTTCCTGGATGTTATTATCTAAATACAATGCCTATAGGATTTCACTATTCAATTAGAAATCATTCCTATAAGATCAAAGACAAATAACTATGCATTTCAACGATCCCATAGTCTAGTCATAACTCACCTAGAGATCATGCCTATAGGGTTCTATTAAATCATTTGCTAAATCAACAGTTTATAGGATATTGTATCAACTCTTGGGTCGTTCAATCACATGGAAACCGTGCCTATATGTTTTGAACAAGTTTAATGTATCTCGACTTAAAATCTACTTACAGTCGTTCACTACATAATATGGAACATTGTTAGCATAAACTCATGACTGTTTGCGTGCATTTATGCCTACGTGTGGAGGACAATTTGAGCCCTTAACTCTCATCTATGTGTAGTCCTACTTGTTTTGAATGTGCGCCTAATTTTATCATTTTGAGCATTCTAAGTAAAGTCTAGAGCCACCAAAATAGTAGGTCCAAAGTCTCCTGGACCATAGGCATGGGATGGGTAATGCACGCATAGGACACGGTTTAGAATTGAATTAGAACGCTTTAGGTAAACAACTTTAAGATAGTAATCGAGTAGCAGGAGATGATAGTCTATGCCCGCTGAATAATATGAGCAACCCCCTATGTTTAAGAGAGTTTTGAAGTATTATTTATGTTGCATGGGGTGATCCTTTAGGCTAAAAAATATAGGACCCCCCCATATATGTTTACTACTTGCACACCTGTTTCTTTGAACTTAGATCAAACTAGGTTGTACCTTGTAATCCTCAAAAATGATGTACCAATCACTTATTAATGTATAATCTACTTCCTTCATATGTGCAATCCCTTTTATGCTTGTTTCACATTGTAGTTAGATATTTAGACTCCTTATCTTTCTTTAACTTATATGATCACATAGGAAAATTATAATCCAATAATTCCACATAGAGTAAAATTTGGCCGGTAACCACAGTTGTGGACCTCGAAGAGTTCCTAACCCCTTCTCTTAAGGGTAATTTGATCCCTTACCCGATCTTTGGTAACACAGACTAGTTAAAACAGAGTTATTTGTAAATAGGTACCCTAACAAATCTTAAAATTGTTAGGTGGCGACTCTTCATTTTTAATACCCATTTAAAAGAGTTCTCACATGTCGAAACCTAATTTTACGAGAAAATAGAGCGCGACATATAGGGGTAATGTATATGCAAGGTGACGAGCGTATATAAGGATACCAGGTGTTCTATGTTGCATGACTACTTGAATATCATTCTTATGCTAGTATAATATTATAGGCATCTCTCAGATGCTAGTTTAACATTATGAATTATATGTATGTCGGATTACATTCTTAGGTTGTTGGTCATGCACGGTACATATACATTATAAGTTGCATATAGAATTTCATACATTGATGTGATTTTGGCACATGAATTGTCTTTGCAGTTTATGAAGTGCATGTGAATTGGGCATGCAGTTTTTCAAGTAAGTTGTCTGTGTTGTCTGTGATGTTTTGCGTATATAAGGATTCGTCCCTCATAAGTTACTACATTGGATTACCACCGATAATGTGCACGTATGATGCTCGGGAACTAGAGGTATTGTAGGATGTAAAGGTAGAGTCATTATCATGCATAGACATCTAGATGCTCTCATGGTTGCATTTCATAGATGTTAAAGACTACGAATAGTCAGATATTCTGTTTAGGTGCATCTTATATATGCATTGGATTTTGATAGCTGAGATAGGGTGCAACATGTGATATGCTCTATCTGTGCCTTTCACTATATTGTTTGGTAGTGCATACTTGATGTTGTTGCTTTTGTGCCTATTGCTATTATTGCTAGACATATGAATTATTCAAGTTTATAAAGTGAGTATTTATTCATAAAACCTCGTCACTACTTCGTTTGGGACAGTCAATGATACTTGCTAAGTATGTGTTGATTTACACATGTTATATCTCTTCACTGTATGAGCAGATACAGATCCTTTTACAAGCGAACTCATGAGGGAGCCCAAAAGCATTCTTGAGACGTTTTAGGGTGAGCTGCTGAACTAGATCGCAGTGCCTTTGAGTCTCTATCTTTACTTTAATATTGTTCTTTTATTCCAGATAGTAAAGTATTTTGATACAATTGTACCTCTTTAGAGCTCATGACACTGTATTTCCAGCACTCTGGGTATTTTGTTATTTTTTCTATATTGTATTTATCCTACTTAGTCTTTTCTTTACGTTTATTGTGACGACTACACTTTATTATTTGCATAGATTTGGTTATGGTTATTTGTTGGTTGGTTTTCCTAATAGGTTGGATTAAGTGGCATCATGATTAAAGTAAATTGTATCATAACATTTATACATTCTATATACTATACACACACATACACACCTTATATATTTATAACGACCAGATCGGTCATTTCGGGCTTTATTATATTGCTCTGTGATTTGAGACCTTCAGTGGCATCACATGATGTATTAATACATGCGTGCATGGTTGGTTTCAATGTTCGAAAGGTTTGGGATTAATTTGATAGAGTGATCTCAATTTGGATGCTTTAACTTGGAAGAGTTGACCAAGGTTTGACTTTTGAGCAAACGACCTTGGAATCAGGATTTGATAGTTTTAATACGTTCGTATGGTAATTTTGGACTTGGGAGTATGTTTGGATTTTGGGGATGTTCAAAGAAGGTTTTGGCTCTAGTTGTAGAAAGTTGGCAATTTAAAGAATTAAAGAGTTCATAAGTTTGATCGAGAGTTAATTGTGGTGTTATCGGGCTCCTATTGTGGTTTTGAGACTTTGTATAGGTTTGTTTAGCTGATTGGGACTTGTGTGCAAAGTTTGGTCATGATCCAGAATGTCTAAGTGTGATTCGTACACGTTCGGCGAAACTTGCAGGTTTGAAAGTTAAGAGAATGATTTGATCATCCATTCTTTGTTTTTGATGTTCTTTATAGTATTTCCGCCCTTGGATAGGTTTAGATGAGGTATTTGGACTAATTGGTATGATTAGACGGGGTCTTGGGGTCCTCAGGTTTGATTCAGGGTGGTTTCAGATCATTTCGGTTGAGTTTGGAGTAGTTGATGTGCTGGCGTGTTGAAGGATGTTGGGAGGAGAGATTTTGTTCACCGTGTTCACGGTGAGGCTTTTGTGTTCGCATAGTGTCTTGGTCAATGCTTCGCGTTCGCGTAGATGATATTGTATTTGCATACAGGAAGAGGCATGCATGAGATTGTTCATCGCGTTCACGGAACTGGACATCGCGTTCGCATTGAAGAGCTTGGAGCTGGAGGCAGTGTGCTTCGTGTTCGCGGGGTTGTGTACGTGTTCGCGATGTTGTAGGAGAAGCAGAACTTCACGATCGCATGTGATGTTCCGCGATCACGTAAGAGGTTTTGGGAAGGTAGCAGGGTTGTGCTTTGTGAACGTGAGGCTTGGGTTGCATTCGTGAAGAGAAGTTCTGGGCAGACTTATTTAAGTGCTTATTTCGGGATTTTGACTCATTCTCTCATATTATGAACTCTAGAGTTGGAGAGGGGTGATTTTTTCTTAGATATTTTCATATACGATTTTGAGGTAAGTGATTTCTAATCATTTATGATATTATTTCAAGAACGGCAAAGGGCCAAATATACCCCTCTACTTTCGAAAATGGTCTAGGAATACACTTCGTTATACTATTGGGTTATCTATACCCCTGCAGTCATACTTTGGGTTCAAATATACCCCTCATTTAAACGGAGGCACACGTGTCATCGTCCTGTTGGTCAATTCTAAATATCTCCTAATTAATTAAAAAGACTCATTAATCATACCCGAAAAGTAATTTTTTAAAGCAATTTTTTTTATATAAAAACTAGAAAAAACTGAAATTATTTTTACTGAAAACCGAAAAAAATGAAAATATATTTTTTTCAATTTTTACAAAAAAGCTGCTTTAGAAAAATCTGAAAAATATTTTCTAAAACAATGTTTTTGAAAAAACTGAAAAACAAAAGCTGAAAATCAATTTCTAAAGCAATTTGTTTTGTAAAAAATGAAATTTTGTTTTACTAAAAACTGAAAAAACAAAAATATTTATTTTTCCAGTTTTTACAAAAAACTGCTTTAAAAAATCTGAAAACTATTTTCTAAAACAATATTTTTGTAAAAACTGAAAAAACAAACTAAAAAGCAAATTTCTAAAGCAGTGTTTTTTGTAAAAACTGAAAAAACAAATATTTTTTTTTCAGTTTTTATTTAAACATATTTCAATTTTTTTAAGTTTTTAATTACTTTAGTAAATTGCTTTTCAGTTTATTATTTTAGTTTTTACAAAAATATTGTTTTAGAAAATATTTTTCTGTTTTTTAAAGCAATTTTTTGTAAAAACTGGAAAAAAAAAATATTTTTTTTTAGCTTTTAGTAAAAATGTTTTTTTAGTTTTTTCCAGTTTTTACNATTGTTTTAGAAAATATTTTTCTGTTTTTTAAAGCAATTTTTTGTAAAAACTGGAAAAAAAAAAATTTTTTTTTAGCTTTTAGTAAAAATGTTTTTTTAGTTTTTTCCAGTTTTTACAAAAAAAAAATATTTTTCGGGTATGGATAATTGGTCTTTTTAATTAATTAGGAGATATTTAGAATTGACCAGCAGGATGATGACACGTGTCCCTCCGTTTAAATGAGGGGTATATTTGAACCCAAAGTATGACTGCAGGGGTATAGATAACCCAATAGTATAACGAGGGGTATTCTTAGACCATTTTTGAAAGTCGAGGGGTATATTTGGCCCTTTGTCGTTTCAAGAATCTACATTAATTATTAATACCCAAAACATGAAATTTTGAGAGTAAATTTGGGGTTTTGCCTACACTTTTAAGAGGGCGTATTTTGGGAATTTTAGTACCGATTTGAACTCGATTTTGGAATCTAATATGTATTTAAACTCGGCATGTTACGGGTCATCGAGATTTGATATTGGTTTCGAATTTCGAGCATGCAGGCCCAGGTTGAATTTTGGTGACTTCTTGGGAATTTATCAAAAATCGAAGCTTTATGGATTGGGATCACTTCCTATAGCATTACTTGACATCCTTGCTTGGTGATTGACTTGGATTTGCGTGATTGGAGGGCTAGAGCAAGGTTTCTATGTAGGTTGAAGACTAGCCAGATGAGGTTAGTATCTTGCCTAATCTTGTTATGAGGGAATAACCCTTACGATATGACTTTATTTGTATAATTGCACTATGTGAGAAATGACGTATATACGAGATGACGAGTGTATATGTGGGTGCTATGTATGATTCATGACTAGAGCAGTCTTTAGGTTGTATCATGAATTGTTTTGGATATTGTGCTTCCTGTTATCGTACTTTATATGCTTGTATGACTATGTGAACTTTCGAATCATGTTAGAGATCATATGTAGGACTTGATTTTCTATTTGAACATGATATTCGTTATTGTATAGTATATTTTCTCAACCTGAGTTGTAGTTGTACACTTCACACATGACTATACCTTAAAATGTTATTTTGTCAGTCCATGAGTATGTGATTTAATATGGGTTATTGTATACATGTATTCTTGTATATTCTTTCTGTGTGATGGACTAGATTGCCATAACGTGAGTGTCCGTGCGGATGTTATTGGTTATGGCACGTGATTTGTGAGTGCAGTTGTTATGATTATGGCACGTGAGTTATCCGTGCAGCATGTGGACAAGGATCAATCCCCCTAGGGTCCTCGTCTCATGTTTCTCCTTGGTGACGTACACGCGGATTATGGAAAACTGATCAGTGATTGAATTTTGTGTATCTTCTCTGTATGATAGCTCCGGAATGTGTACATGCCTTTTATGCATATCTTCTGTATATTCTGCTTTACTTGATGAAATAATTCATGGTACATATCTTATCCATATGTTAGTCTGTGTAACTTGACTTGCTTATTCATGCATATCTTCTCTATATGCAACTGTTGCCGGTTATTTGATATTTCATTCATACTTCTTTATATGAAATTGTTGACAAGTTACTTGATATCAAATGCGTATCTTTTCTATATGTTGAACTGTTAGATGGATTAAAATGTTGTGCATATCTTCTCTATGTGGACCGTTGGCCTTATCTACACTTCAGGCTTATATTTCAATATTGTTGTTGTGTAGATATTTATGCTATTGAACTGTATAGGTTAAGTGAAGTGAGTATTATATGACTTGAAACCCTCATTACTAATTCACCGAGGTTAGTCAGGATACTTACTAAGCACATGGAGTTGGTTGTACTCTACTACACTTATGTACCTTACCTGTAGATCTTGAAGCTGAGCTGTTGTGGAGGACGAAGGCAAGCACTGAAGTTGTACCAGCGATCCAGATTCAAGCTACCACTTGTTCATGGTAGTTTAGGATTTATAATTCTGTTTATGTAAACCTCAAACATATGTTGTATTTCTTCGTACCAGCTTTTTAAATCTAAATCTTAATGGCGCATGACTTGTACTACCAATCCTTGAGATATTGTACGAAATTCAGCCTTCTTATATATAGATTATCTTTTATTTGATTTGTGTTATTTGTTGCTTGGCTTACCTAGTATGTTGGCGTGATGACCCGATAAGTCCTTTTTGAGTACTAGCCCTTATTTCCATTATCTGAGACCTCTATTAGCTCCATTTGATATTTCTCGATTTGTGTGTCAGTCTGTGTCATTTCTCGGAAAGTTTCTACGTAAATATTTGAAGAAAACATAATTTTTAGCTTTAAAAACAATTTGAGTTGACTACCCCAGATTAGTATTTTGACGATTCTGATAGGTCCGTATTGTGATTTTGGACTTGGAAAAATACCCGAAATTGAATTCGGAGGTCCCGAGATTGATTTGACTTGTTTTGCCTAAAGCTAGTAATTTGAAGGTTTGAAAATTTCCTAGGTTTGACCGTAGGTTGACTTTATGGCTAACGGGTTCGAATTTTAAATTTGGGACTTGGTATAGGTCATTTTGATATTTGAATCATTTCGGCAAAATTTGGTGCAAATCGGAGTCGGTTTGATAGGATTCGAACACTTGGTTGTGATTTTAGAAGTTCTTGAGTTTTTTTTGAAATTCCATGCATTTTGACGTCTGATTCATAGTTCTTGGTGTTATTTTAGCATTTTAATCAAGAGAGCGAGTTCGTATGATGTGATTATACTTTATGCATGTTTGGTTTGGAGCCCGAGGGGCTCGGGTGATTTTTGGGTAGGCAACACGCAATTTTTGGACTTAAGAGATTGATGGTTTCAGCTGTTCTGGTGACTGATGCACTATGTTTCGGGATCGCGAAAGGGAAATTTGGGCTAGGGTGCATTTGTTCTTCGTGAACGCGGGGACTGGGTCACGAACGCGAAGTAGTGGGGGGCTTACCCTTCGCAAACGCGGCAGTCCTCTCGCGAAAGCGAAAAGTCGTGGGATCTGAGGGAGGTCAGTTGGGTACTCTACTCGAACGCGGGCCTTGGCTCGTGAACGCGAAGGAAAGGGAGGGAGGTAATCCTTCACGAACGCGAAGAGTAAATCACGAAGGCCTTTAGACTATTGTTCTTTGCGAACACGTCAGGTGCTTCGCGAACTTGAAGAACACCTGACGCCCAGGTATTAAAACATCCAAAAGACGGAATTTGAACCATGTTTTCACCATTTTCAAGTTAGATCTCGGCCTAGAGGCAATTTTGAAGAGGTTTTTTATCCCAATTTCATTGGTTAGTAAATTGTTACTTGTTTTGTCATATTTCCATAAATACACATTGATTTAACCTTTAATCTAGGATTTTTCATGGTAGAAATTAGGGATTTAGGTAAAAATTGGGGATTTTGAGAAATTGAGATTTAGACCTCGAATTGAGGTCGGATTTCATAATAAAATACATAACCGGGCTCGAGAGTGAATGGGTAATTGAATTTTGGTTCGAATCTCGGATTTTGACCAAGCATGCCTAGGGTTAACTTTTGTTGACGTTTTCCAAATTCATTAATGATTGAATCGTTTTCACTGATGGGTAGTTTCGAAAGCCTGTTTTGAATTATTTTAACTATATTTGGCTAGATTTGATTGGTTTGGAAGCTAACTCTAAAGGATAATCCGCGGTTGACCATTGACTTGGTTCCGGAGTGAGTAAGTGTCGTTGTTAACCTTGACTTGAGGGATTATGACTTGTTGGTCTAATTGATATGTGAATTATGTATGGGGACGGTGTATATGTAAGGTGAAGAGTATATATACGTTGTTATTGGGTTAAAGTATGCGGGTGGAAATTATTTTATTATATTATATTATTTTTATGACTACGTTTCCCATGTCGTAGTTAGATTATTACTTCTTTAATTGTTAGCTTTCATATCTCACGAGTCATGATCAAGCTTAGTAGAGTCTGGAGGATCGGTACAGAGACGTCTGTACTTATCTTCTAGAGGCTATAGGGCTTTAGGAAAATTTCACTTCTTTATTCTCTATCGTGCGATTTTATTCTATTACTGAAGTTTGAATCATTCCATTCTTGTTCTCTCACAGATGGTGAGGACACACATAGCATCCATGACGGGTCAGTCGTCAGAGCCTCAGATTGCTGCCACTAAAAAGGGTAGAGGCCGGGGCGGAGGTTGAACCAGAGGTAGAGCTCAGCCTTGAGCACGTACAACACTTATTCCGGAGCCTCAGATCGAGCAAGAGGAGGAGGTTTTTATTCAGACCGTGCTAGTTGGACTAGCTCAAGCCCGAAGGGGTTTATTGCTACCCCCGTACTTCAGGACGCTCTAGTCCACTTGGTGGGTCTTATGGAAAGCGTGGCCTAGACCGGTACAATTTTGGTGGCACCAGCCATCTCTCAGGCTGGGGGAGGAGCACAAACTCCCGCTACTTACACACCAAATTAGATGGCTCATGGATATAAGACTCTGACAGTTTCGCCAATTGGAGTTGCTCAACTTATTGTTGCAACGCAGACCAGGGAGAGGCCCGCGATGTCTTCTGAGCATTGATGAGATTGGACAAGTTCACAAAGTTATTTCCTATTCGCTTTGGTGGCACACCTTCTGAGGACCCACGAAATTTCATTGATTATTACCACGAGATGTTGCGTGACGTGGGTATTGTGGAGTCCAATGAAGTTGACTTTGCAGTATTTTAGATGACCGATTCTGCCAAGAGGTGGTGGTAGGATTACGTCTGGGGCAGACCAGGTGGTTCACCGCCATTCACTTGGGATCAGTTTTCGCAGCTATTTTTGGAGAAGTTCATTCCTTTTACTCTGAGAGAGGAGTGTCGTAGGCAGTTTGAGCGCCTTCAGTAGGGTAGCATAGATGTTACCCAGTATGAGACCATATTCGTGAATTTAGCTCGCCATGCAGTTGTCTTGCTTCCTACTAAAGGGGAGAGAGTAAAGAGGTTCATTGATGGTCTTGATTTTGGTATCATGCTACAAATGACCAAGGAGACTGGGGATGATATTTATTTCCAGCGGACCGTAGAGATTGCTAGACAGATCGAGATGTTTCGTGGTCAGGTAGGGAGGTGGTATATGAAAAGAGGCCTCGTCATTCTGGTGGTTTCAGTGGTGCCTCGTCTGGAGGCAGGTGTTCATTTGGTAGGGGCTATCCTCCCAGACCGATTCATTCAGTGCTTCAGGCATCCCATGGTGCTTCAGGTAGTTGTGGTTCTTATGTGTCTTATCTTGAGCAGCTAGCCTTTAGCGCACCTTCATCTTCTATTAGTGCACCTCTGATCCAGAGTTATCAGGGTGTTTATTCAGGTCGACAAAGGCAGTTCCAGAGTAAGCCGCCACAGCAGCCGAGGACTTGTTATACTTGTGGAGATCTGAGGCATGTCGTGAGATTTTGCCCCACGTCATAGGGCAGCGCATCTCAGCATGGTTCTCGTGCCATAGTTCCGGCACCGGTTGCTCCACCGCACGCTTAGCCAGCTAGATGCAGGGTCAAGCTGCTAGAGGTGGAGGTCCAGCCATTAAAGGTGGAGGTCTAGCCATTGACTTGGCTTCAGGCACTCAGCCCATTTCTATTCCACCATACCGTATGGCCCCAGCTAAGTTGAAGGAACTAAAGGAGAAGTTGTAGGATTTTCTTGATAAGGGATTCATTAGACCTAGTGTCTCACCCTGGGGTGAACCAATGTTGTTTGTGAAGAAGAAAGATGGTTTGGTGAGGATGTGTATAGATTATCGCCACTTGAACAAGGTCACTATCATGAACAAGTATCCATTGCGAGGATTGATGACTTATCTGATCAGCTTTAAGGCTCCAAAGTGTTTACGAAGATTGACCTGAGATCTGGCTACCATCAGTTGAAGATTAGAGCATCGTATGTCCCTAAGATAGCCTTTCGGACTCGGTATGGTCACTATGAGTTCCTAGTGATGTCATTTGGCTTGATAAATGCCCCTGCATCATTTATGGATTTGATGAACCGGGTATTCAAGCCCTATTTGGATTATTTTATGATCATTTTCATTGATGATATTTTGGTCTACTCCCGCAGTCGAGAGGAGCATGAGCACAATCTTCGGGTTGTACTTCAGACCTTGAGGGATAGTCAATTATATGCCAAGTTTTCAAAGTGCGAGTTCTGGTTGGACTCGGTTTCCTTTTTGGGCCATGTTGTATCTTCCAAAGGCATTAAGGTGGATCCTAAGAAGATTAAGGCAGTTCATGACTGGCCTAGACCTACTTTAGCTATAGAGATTAGGAGCTTCCTAGGTTTGGCGAGTTATTATCGTCAGTTCGTGGAGGGGTTTTCATCTATCTCAGCCCCATTAACCAAGTTTACCCAGAAGGGTGCTCTTTTCATATGGTCCGATGAATGTGAGTTGAGCTTTCAGAAGCTTAAGACTGCTTTGACCACAACTCCAATTCTAGTTTTGTCGTCAGCATGGTTCATATGTAGTTTATTGTGATGTTTCGCGTATTGGCATCGGATGTGTCTTGATGCATGAGAGTAGGGTGATCGCTTATGCTTCGTGTCAGCTAAAGCTCATGAGAAGAACTACCTCATTCATGATTTAGAGTTGGCTACCATTGTTCACACATTGAAGATTTGGAGGCATTATCTCTACGGCGTGTCTTGTGAGGTATTCACAGGTCATCAGAGTATACAACACTTGTTAAAGCAAAAGGATCTAAACTTGAGGCAGTGGAGGTGGTTAGAGTTGTTAAAAAACTATGATATCACCATTTTGTACCATCCCAGGAAGACTAATGTGGTGGCCGATGCCTTGAGCATAAAGGCTGAGAGTATGTGTAGCCTTGCATATATTCCAGTTGGTGAGAGACCGCTAGCATTAGATGTTTAGGCTTTGGACAATCATCTCGTGAGGTTAGATATTTCAGAGCCTAGCTGGGTTCTTGCTTGCGCGGTTTCTCGGTCATCTTTGTATGAGTGCATCAGAGCGCGTCAGTATGACGACCCACATTTGTTTGTCCTTAAGGACACAGTGCAGCATGATGATGCCAAGGAGGTTTCTATTGGAGATGATGGGGTGTTGTTGATGCATGGTCGGATTTGTGTGCCCAATGTGGATGGATTGTGTGAGTTAATTCTTGAGGAGGCCCAGAGTTCACGGTATTCCATTCATCCGGGTGCCGCTAAGAGGTATCAGGATTTGAGGCAACACTATTGGTGGAAAAAAATAAAAAAAGATATAGTGGAGTTTATGGCTTGGTGTTTGAACTGTCAGCATGTGAGGTATGAGCACCAGAGGCCGGGCATTTGTCAATAGGTCTGCAGGTTCACACATCAAATATGGAATCCCTAAGGATCTCTACAAAATTATATTCCTAATAGTGTTGACTTCAAACAAATCATCATGTTCAAATAGCATCAGTAAATGTCCTTATAAGATCATAGGGAGTCAGATTTGGTTTTAAAATTAACAAATAGGAAAGGACTGGAGTGGTTCTGGACAAGGTGTGAAATCAGGAACTAAGTAAGAACATGCAGTATTCAGTTAACTACTTAAATATTTCAAATCAATGATGATTCTATGTAAACAGGGGAAACTTTACACATTTGTAGAATTAGATTAAACATGTCACGAGGAGAGAGAGTTACAGATAAAGGAAAGATATTGCATTAGAACATGTTTAACTCAAACTTAAGTCTCGGTTAGTACAACAACAACAACAACAACAACCCAGTAGAATCCCATTAATGGGGTTTGGGAAGGGTAGTATGTACGCAGACCTTACCCCTACCCCGAAGGAGTAGAGAGGCTGTTTCCGAAAGACAAGTCTCGGTTAGTACATGAATATGAAAATGATCATGGTTCTATTTTTATAAGTTACCACTTGGTTATAGCAGAGTAACCACATCCTTTTTAAGAGAAGACAATCTTAAAATATAAAATGTATGCCAGCTTTTTCAAAGATTAATGGTAAACCTAAAGGATTAGAGAGAGTAGGTATGATACCAAGTAAGCATGCATTTGAAGATGTTGACTAATCAAGAAACAACTAAGTTCAGTCTAACAAGTTATCAGTCTTTATAACAAAGAAAGGAAAAACAGGATCATGATGGTATTATGTGGAGAGATAACATAGTCTTAACAGATGTGTACAATAGGGTTACTGAGAGAAGAGAAAAGAGTTTTAATTCAAACAAGGGTAGGTCAACAGAAGCAATAGCAACTAGACAAAGTAAAAGACCATAGAAGCTACTCAGAAATAACTTAACAAACACAAATAAAGAAGGAAACATATAAACACTTAGAGTTTATGCTTAAGGTTAAAGGATAAAAGATATAAACTTAAACACCTTCAGATTCATTCATTCATAATTATCAAATAATAAGCTCAACTTCAAGACTCACAAACTACAGAGATGCAACAGGTAAGGATAAAGGTTACTGCAGATCAATGAAAGCTATGAGGTTATGTGAACATGACATATAATAACTTAAATATGTAGACTGTTGGAAACTCAGGAACAAAGATCAGCAGGAATCGATTAGTGGTTTAATCAATCATCGATTAAAGACTCAAAGCAGGACAAGTAATCACAAGTAGCCATTAAACTTAATAGAACACAAGCATTATTATATTTAACACCATAAAACAACTGTAATACTCAGAATATACTAATATATTTGCAGCATTCAAAAAGATGAACAAAAGGGAAGAATGAGAGAGGTGCTGGCCTTTTTTAGAGCAGCAGACCAAACAAGAGCTCTTTTCAGTTGCTTAAGACACCAAAAAACCCAAGTTTGAACCAGCGACAGTACTCAGCAAATGAAATAAAAGGAAACAGTAAAAAAACCTAAGGCTTTGAATCCTAAATTTCCTAGATGATTGAAACGTTTGAGTTTTTCATCAGTGGTTCATGCTTTTTTTCCGTGTTAGGTAAGAGCATTGAAGGCTCCTATTTATAGTGCCATTTAAGGCTCTGTGGTTTCAGTAGAATTCAAATTAGATAGTGGAAGATGACAATGAGCTAATGATGTGAGCAATATGAGTGAAATCAGAGAAGAGTAGAGGGGAAAACAACGAAGATTTTTTACCTGAGAAAGGAGATTGATCGTTGAAGGTAAAGGACCATCGATTAAACTCTATTGTCCAGAGGTCACTGAGTTTGATCTCTGCACATCGAATCCTCATGATGACCTCTGAGAAAGAACTCCATGCATGCTCCGTTTTGACAAAACATGAAGGAAAATCGGAGATTTGATATTGCGTCTTTGGGTCTAGGATTTCAGGATTTACATGTTTTAATTTTGTGGTTGAAAAGGGGAATTTGCAACAGGATTCACGGACTTCAGGAGGAAAAAGGTAGTTTCAGGCTCCGATTTGAAAGAACATACAGAACCCAGATGATTTGATTTTTCGTCTTTGAGTCTATATTTAATCTTTGGGGATTTCAAATTTGTGTGATGAAACGGGAATGAAATCGGCAAGATTCGTGGTTGGGAAAGATAGAAAGGATGAATTCATGGTTGATTTGTTGACCCTGCACGGATTTGTGCAAGGTTTTGTGATTGATGGAGGCTGGAAGGACGAGAGAAAGAAGAGAGAAAAGGGAAAGGGGGTGGCAAGATCAATAGAGAATGATTAGGGTTTTTGGGGTTGGGATAGTCCATCTCTAGGGATAAATTGGGTGATGGAGATTTAGGCCGTTGGATCTTTAGATCAACGACCCTGATAATTCGGGCTTTAACAGTTTAAAATGACAAAATACATGGACTGTTGGATCTCTTACATTTTGACGGTTGAGATGAATCTGAAGATGTGTTTTAAATTAAAGAACAAATAAGAGATAAAATGTGAGTCATCGATCAAATAGACAGATGGCCCAGATTGAATGTGCTTCTTGTGTGAGTGATAAAGACGGGTGACATGGCGCATCTCTATTGGTTTAGAGAGAGTGGCATGGATTGCCAAAGTAGAATGAGATGGGGTATTTGGACTGGGTCAAAGCCATTTGGGCTTGGCATTTTAAGCTGAAAATAATTTAAATGGTAGCCACTTTGTAATTAATTGAGAAATTATAATTGCAGCCTTTTAGTCTTTAACCTTTTAGAAACTAATCTAAATAAACTTAATTACTTTCAATAAAATATGGTGAAAAATTATAATTATCAAATATACTACTAAGTATTGCAATTAATTATTTATAAAAATACTTTATTTTCTAAATTGTAACACAAATTTCGAATTATTAACACATTCGTCTAATTTACTAGAAATTAAGGAGTAATTCATTAAATTAATTATAGAACCTATGTACAGTAATAATCCTAAAATAGTAAATATATTTGTAATTACATAATGTCAATTCTATGTGATTAATTTTAAAACTAATGCCTGGTTAATTTGTGAAAAATAGATATTCATTACTGAAAAATACTTTGAAAATATTTATTGTAAATTATTAAGTATAAGTAAAATAATTTAAAAGGGGAGGGTCAAAATTGGTCGTCAACAGGGTGAATGGGTAATTGGATTTTGGTCTGAATCTCGGGTTTTGACTAAGCAGGCCCGTGTTAATTTTTGTTGACTTTTTTCTAATTCATTAAATATTGAATCTTTTTCACTCGTGGATAGTTTCTAAAGCCTATTTTAAATTATATGAACTATATTTTGCTAGATTCGATTGGTTTGGAGGCTAACTCTAAAGAAAAAGTCGCGGTTGAGCATTGACTTAGTTGCAGAGTGAGGTAAGTGTCGTGGTTAACCTTGACTTGAGGGATTAGGACTTGTTGGTTTAATTGCTATGTGAATTATGTGCAGGGACGGCGTATATGTAAGGTAACGAATATATTGTATATAGGTTAAAGCATGCGGGTTGAAATTATTTTATTATATTATATTATTTCCATGACTATGTTTCCCATGCCGTAGTTAGATTATTACTTCTTTAATTGTTCGCTTTCATATCTATTGATTATTTTGGAGTTGTTAGAGTTTTGAAAGTTGAAGATGAATTATCATTACACTAAGATTGAAGTGAAATATCTTCCCACCTTGTTTTGCAATTTTGAATTAACGTTGTTGCTTGGTGAGGAAGAGTGAAAAGTACGAAGGGTGTTGCTGTGCCTTATTTGCATACAATATCATTTATTTGAGAGGTTGTGAGGATTAAAGCACGAAGGGTGATGTCGTTCATTTGATTGCTTATTATCATTTATCCCATCATGTGAGATTGGGAGTAAAAGCACGAAGGATGATGCCGTGCCATTTATTTATGATATTACATGGTGAGGATGAGAGAAAAGTACGAAGGATGATGCCGTGTCATTATTGATTTCTTTGCTTTACTTGGATATCGGATTGATGATTTACTTGGTTGAATTGTTATTGTTTCTTTTCGGAGAAAGGTTATTCGGTGATTTTGTACATGTCGTTCTTTTGTACTCCCCTTCTACATGTCCCCTCCCAATTAATACATTAAATGTCCTACTGGTTATTTTGTTGCTTTATATATATACTTGTACAGGATTTACGTAGGTGTCTCGTCATAGCCTCGTTACTACCTCGTCGGGGTTAGGCTCGACACTTACGGAGTACATTGGGTCGGTTGTACTCATGTTACACTTACTTTTTGTGTAGATACCGGTGTTGGTCCCAGCAGTATTTAGTGGTGTCCTTGCTCGTATTCAGCTGCATTGGAGACTTAAGGTATAGCTGCACGGCGTCCGGACTTCAAACAGTTGTATTTTGTTTGAGACCGTCTATGTAGTATTTTAGTTGCTCATGTACTTGTGACTCCGGATTTTTAGGAGTAATTAGCATCGCGTTATTTCTATTAACATTGTTTTAAATTCTGAGTTTATTTATCGTGAAATATCATTACTTTGTGTTAATTGTTAAAACCCGGTTAATTAATTTAATAACGTCGGCTTGCCTAGCAAGTAGATTTTAGGCGTCATCACGGTCCCAAGGTTGGGAATTCTGAGTCGTGACAGTTGAAATTAGGTGCCATCACGATTTGGTGGGATTTTGGGTCGTGACAATATTATATACTACACATGATACATCTCATATAAACTATGTACTACATATACAACTCATATACACTAATATAAGTTGACCCGCTAAATATAATTTATCTACTAAATTTCTCAAAGAGATTTTCTGGACATATGTGAGGGAGAATCATGGATTTGCTACAAATCAATAACTCTTTACCCTAAACATTTCGAAGAAGCCCTCAACGAAAAATCTTTACGTGCATCAGTTGATTGGGAGAACAATTCACCTTGAGTACCAAAATTTAATTTTCTTAACTTATTCACTCTCTTCTTCCTCATTGTTCGATTAAGACACGACAAATTAAATTCTACAGTAAATAAATATTTGGGATTATTATCCCTACTGATATTTCTATAAATGGATCTGGGAAATAAGAAGAGGAAGATGAAATTAAATCGGGAAAGAATCTAGAAGTTCCTGTATAAAGAGAAAATGATCTTGAAGATGAAAATGGTGGAGAGTGTAGTGATCTGAAAAAAGAAGAGAGAAAATTGAAAGAATGTCAAAATAGAGAAGCAACAGTATGCATGATACTTCTGAAATGTCAAAATTCCTTTCTTAAGTGATTAAGGAAGATTTTCAGAATTCTTTTTAAGAGATTATAAATGATTTTATTAGGATCTTGAATATTTTTTTTGCTAATAAGGAGACTTATATTACAAATTAAATAACATAACACTTATAGTTATTACAAGCCAAAACTCTTTAAATATTCAAGTCTTCAGAACAGTCCTTATTGAAAGCTGATAAAGCAAATGGAGGGGAAGATAAGTAGTATAAGGGATGACGTGGTTGTCGTCCATATGAGGGAGTGAGGCTCATGCCATGCTTAGCCAAGGTATCTGCTACAGCATTAGCTTCTCGGTAGACATGTCTAAGCTTCACACGACCTAATTCCAGCGTCAATGACCTGCAATCAGAAATAATAGGTAAGTAAAGTTCCTTGTCATGTTCGACCATGGTGCATAGTACCTGTGAATCAATTTTTATTTGAAGTGGCCAAAGGCTAAAGTCCTTAGCTAACTGTAATCCTAGAGTCCTGATTTTTCAACAAGAACATGTAAATTGGCCATTATAATTCCTTAAAATGGAATTGTGCGTAAATAGTCGGAAGGTGAGAGCTACGAAGTGTAATTCTTTTTTTCCAATAGCCAAGCAATGTAAACTTCTCATGTAGAAAGTGGCATAAAAAGGTCATATGGTATAAATAATTTGAAAAAAATGATAGCAAGTAGTCATTTTTAGGGCCGCTATTTAAAATATAACCAACATTTATAAAGTATTTGAAAAATAATCACAACTTAACAATGCAAAAAAGACCTGCTATTTTGAACTTTAGGAAACAATGCAAAAAAGACCTGCTATTTTGAACTTCAGTTCCTAAAGTTCAAACTTCCGAAAAATTATTTGAAGTTTCAACTACCACACGAGTTTTAGGCCATTTTCCTAAAGTACAATTCGCACTCGGGTTATATTCCTGAAGTTCGAAGAAACTTCGGATTGTGCTTTTGTCTATTCTAACTTGGAAAATTATAAAAGGACAACTCATGGATGGTACCGTGATTGCTATAAGAAGCATAAAAAAGAGGAAAATCTTCTGAATTTTGATCGAACTTCTAGAAAATTGTCTTAATTTCAAGAAAATTGCACAACTTTAGAAAGATTGTCTAAATTTCAAGAAACAAATGCATGAACTTCGGGAAAATGTTCGAAATATGGCAGTCCGAACTTCAGAAAAATTGTATGCATATAAATTTGTTCTTAGCACAAAAAGAAATATTCGATAATCTTGTTGTTTACCCATAAAGCGGTACAGTTAAATTTGTAATGTGGTATATAGACAAGTGAATCGATTTGACCCAAAGAATATTAAATAAGTAAAAAACAAATGGGTTATAATGAAATTAAAGAAAAAACTAGCCTAGTTGTGAGCTTAATCTTTCCGGTAGCAGAAGTACGAGTAATAATAAGTGCGGAAGAAACTAAATGACTTCACGTTTTAGAGAGCAAAATATAGCTTTTTGTGCACAGAGTATTCCCCCCTACAAAATGGTGTCAATTCTCCTATTTATAGCCTTATGTAGGGAGACAAGATCCCAAAATCAAGCTCCTCCTGAATGAGAATAAAACTATTATTGATGGTTGCATAACGATTGGTTATAAATGTTGATATCCTCTGTAACGGTTGCTCATTGAATGCTATCTGATATCAAATCTTTGAATCTTTATTGTCGACTACTCTGTCTTCAGGATTCATCTCGTGCCGATCACATACTTGCATCTGATGCCAGTTATTTGCTGACTCGCGTCCCACTTGTCTCTAGTTCCATGTATCATTCCCTAATTCGTCCAACTGTCGCTGTCCAATTTTACCGTATACAGATAGTCCCTCTACTTTTTGGTTACAATACTTTAGTGTCATCGGGAAGTAGAGAAAATCCCTTTCCTTAGCGGACAAGTTTTTGAACAGTTTTTGACATTTGAAAGGATGCACGTCTCTCCGTATTTAATGACCCGAACACGATTTACCCCACAATTTGGCAAATATTTTCGCCAGTTCTCGAGGTAATCATGGCCATAATTTTTGCCACCTATATCTTCTCCACTACTCCGCATTTTATTCTTTACCTTTTACAACTTCTTCTTCTTCTTTGAATCTCCTTAGACCTCTTCTACAGTATTCAACTTTCTCAGTAAAAACACAATTTCTTCATAAACATGTCTTCGAACACTGCCGCCCCCCCGGAAACTCTGGCCTTCACTTCGGTGGTGACCCAAAGAAGAACACAACTAAAGAGGTTAACGTCGAGTCTGTACCTCCAACCGTAAACACCATCATACCACTTTCCCTTAGCACGACATCTGATCTTCAAGAACACAAACCACCTCCAAATTCTAAAAGTGACAGGCTCTGGCATGTTCATAGATACTCTTCTTCCATTCGTCCTCCTAGCATCCTAGTTGTGAAGAAGGAATGTAATTGGGAAAATATCGAAATCTTTACTCCCGATGCGATAGAGTGGGTCACCTACTCCGGGCCGGGGTTTATGTATGTTTATGCATACCCTTCACTTTGGGTCCTTTCGCCTCAGGAGCAGGTGAAGGAATTGACAAAATAATCTTAGAGTTTTGCCACCGATACCAAGTTTGCTTGTGTGACGACCCAAAATTTACTAGTCGTGATGGCACCTAACCCAACCCGCTAGGTCAATAGCCACATAATAATAATAAAATCAAATAAACGTGGTTTAATAACTCATCAGCGGAAAAATATCATGAAATATCTTAGAATATAACCATAATACTGTAAGGCCCCATAAAAATTTCACCTAAAACTCAGGAGTTTTTGGTGCCGAGGTAGTCTAATGTATTGGAGGGTTGTAGAAAATCTTCATGGGGAGCTTGCTCGCCGCGGTATGGACTTTTTGCATTGAGCAAAGTATTGGGGAGTTGAAGAAAAATTATTACAGAACAGGATGTTTCTGCGGTCCATTATGCGACCACAGATTCGCCGCAGAGTGAAGCAGAGAAATGGGCCAATTTTGGAGGTTGTTTTGCGGTCAACTATGCGACCGCATAATCATTTTGCGGACCGCACATCCATCGCAGAACCAGCATGAAAATTTTCGGAGGGAGATTCTGCGGTCCATTTTACGGCCGCACAATTGATATGCAGGCTGCAGACCTGGCCGCAGACTGGACCAGATTAGTCCAGAATTTTGGGACCGTTTCTGCGGTCCATTTTGCGGGCCGCATACCTGATCTGCGGTCCACTCTGTGATCGCAAAGCTATGTTCGGAGGGTCCATTTTCTGAATTTTATAACCCGACTCTATTTCGATATATAGACGTTAAGGACCATTTGTAAGGTACAAATCTGATATTTTAGAGTGAGGAAATGATCTAGAGTGAGAGGGGAGTTCCTAAGCTAATTGCTCATCAATCCTTGCTCAAACGTTGGAGAATCCACAAGAAAAACTCACAAGTTTTTCATTCAAGAGGTAAGGTTCCATATCCTAGTTTTAATTTCGAATTTGGGATAGAAAATGGTTAATTGGGAAGTATGATTCTTGGTGTGAGAGTGTTATTTATGCATGCATGTACTATCAAGGTTTGTGGGAAGGTTGTTGAGCTCAAATGGGTAGGCTTTGGGTTGTGGGAAGAAGGAATCCACCATAGGAGGGCCCTGAAATCATAATGCCCACTTAGTATTTGATAAAATGCTCAAATGAGCTGAAACCACGAATACCCTCCTAAATTCTATTCAATTTTGTTATGTTTCTAAATAGATCGAAGTTGCTAAAATTTTCGGAATATTGTAGTAATTTAAAGAAGCTCAAAGCGATGTATATTGGCTAAACTCCTCTTGTAGAATCGACTTCCACGATGTCCTAGTATGATTGGCTCAATTTCTTATGTCTCATGTTCCGAGCCATTCCTAATATATTTGATTATTTTAAAATGAGTGTTCTATTGAAATATGTATGTACCCAAAATGTGCTCCAAATGTTCCTATCATATCATGATTCCCTTAGAGAATATAATCTAGTAGGATCAATTTATCAAAGGTGTTGTGATTTAAAAAACCATGTTTCAATTGCAAGCTAGCATGCCTAATCGTGGTAGAGAAACTCAATGTGCTTAAGACTCTTGTTTGCCCGTATGTGTACTTAAGATCTTGATTTAAAAATTCTCTTATTGATGATAATCCATGGTAACGCTTGAAAGTTATAGGGGTAAGTATGAAATA